>SJYH01008140.1:34675-53417 GCA_006408735.1 Sylvicapra grimmia | reverse complement strand
ACTTGGTCTAAAGTCTTTAAGTCTAATCCCATCTGATCTCTAAGTATTCCAAATTCATTAGTCCCTGTCAGCATACTTTTTACAATGTATCTTGGGCCATACTTTTGGTTGGTATCTGCCTGTTTTGGGGCAAGGTCATCAAATTCAGCTCTCCAAAGTACATATTGCCCTCCTGACAGACAAGTTTTAGCAACTGTCTTCCAGTCATGGGGTGCCATCCATCTGTCCGCTAAGACCTCTACCAATTGTAAGTTATATTCCCTGGTGGCTCAGAGGTTAAAGTGTCTGCCTCCAATGAGGGAGACCCAGGTTCGATCCCTGGGTCAGGAAGATCCCCTGGAGAAGGAAATGGTAACCCACTCCAGTATTCTTGCCTGGAGAATCCCATGGACAGAGAAGCCTGGTAGGCTACAGTCCACAGGGTCACAAAGAGTCAGACATGACTGAGTGACTTCACTTTAGGCCCATACGAAGCGCAAGCCTGTTTGAGTTCTTTAACCATTTTCATTGGAATAGGTTCCCAGTGGGGATAAAATTCATCCTTGGAGCTAGAGAGAACCCTTCTCCAGGGTACTTCTAGTGGAGGCCCTTAAACCTTATAGGGAGCGGGGGCAAGGGGGAACCGAAGCATCCCATGTCTTTCTTTTCAAACTCTGGAGATCTTTTTACTCTTTGATGCTTAAATCGTATGGATAGTCTAATTGGGGATGTTTCCCTTAAGCTCCTGGGAGCAGGTGGCCTGATTGGGGACATTTCTATTAAACTCCTGGGAGCAGGTGTCCTCACTGGGGACATTTCTATTAAACTCCTGGGAGCAGATGGCCTGATTGGGGACGTTTCTCTTAAATTCCTAGGAGCATCTTTATTTAAAAGAGACCAGTCCTCTTCAAAATGGTATCGAGCTGCTGTTTCCTCTAAATCTTTCTCATCTTGAAGGAAAAGCTGATCTTTATTCTCATCCCTATCTTCTATCTGCTCCTGGGTAGTCATTGCAGCTAGCATTTCATTTAGCTGCCAATAGCTAGGTATAGCCTCTTTTTCCTCATCTTCCTCTTTTACATGTATCCTTTTTTCTTCACTTTCCTCTTTAACATGTACCTTTTCAGATTCAAGAGCAGGGTCTAATGCATCTCTAATCATATTCCATAAGGAAAAAGTATCAGTAGGTACTTTTTCCGGACCATGCTGAGTGTAATAAGCTTTCAGCTGTTTTCCTACCTTTTCCCAGGTATCTAAAATAACAGTGCCCTCTTCTGGAAACCAAGGACATTGCTCTTGTACGAATGTAAAAAAAGGTTGAATATTGGCTTTCTTAACTTTAATTCCTCTTTTATTTTACAATTGCAAGATTACTCCTATAAAAAGGTGTCTTTCTTTTGATTCACTGTTGCCTATGTCATAAAATTAAGTTTTGTAAAGAAGGTTTTGATTCTACCTTTGTAAAGAGGAGTTTCTTTTCAACCTTTAGAAAGCAGGTTTCTTTCAAACTTTAGAAACCGGGTTTCTCTTCAACCCTTTAACACTTCCCACTCCTACTCACCCTGTCTATCCTATATAGGGGGGTCTGCAGCACCCTAAGTGGGGTCCTATCCATCCCGAAAACTCAACACTGGGGTAGTAACAGAAATTACTCCAGCAGAGTAACAGAAATTACTCCAGGGGAGTAACACAAATTTTTCTGGGGGGAGCAACAGAAAGTGCTCTGGGGGGATCAATAGAAATTGCTCCAAGAGACCTACCTTCAAATAGCCTGTTCCAGGTGCCACTGGCCAGGGTCCAGCCTTGGTGGATCCAGGGTAATTTGAAGTGGGGATGGAGTTGGTGATTAAAGAGAGATTAACTAGAGATTTAAAGAGAGATTAGGAAAGAATAGTGTAGTGAGAGAGAGGAGAGGAAATAGAGGAGAAAAAAAGTCTGTATTCCTTGGTTTACATAGAAAGCCAATAGAGCTCCAAGACAAGGAGTTTGAACCATCTAAGTTAGGCCACAGCCGCCCACTTGAATAGCGGAGGGTGCCCCACCTTGGGCTCCCTCTCGTGTGGGTCTTAGAAGCCCAGGCAAATAAGTAGATGCCGTGAGCCTCTATGTACCAGATGGGAATTTAGCCTGAAAAGAAGAATAAGAAAAGAATACATGGGGGGAGCCAGATTTCTGAGAAACTGGTCTGTCCTTTATTTTCCAGGAAAGCTTTTATACTTTAAGTTATACATAGAGATCAATGGATAATACGAAGTCATGCAGGGTTGGCAGCCCTGACCCTTATCGAGACCAGGCTTTCTCTCTGCATATTTAGCTGTATACACATGTCTTAGGTGACTTACATCATTTTCTGGCCAGGAGGCCTATTAGCATTTTATGGCCCTTTTCTGATAAGGGTCCATCAACCAGAAAACTTATTTGCCCTAAAAGTGTTGTTCTTACTAAAGTCTGGTGCCACTCTCAGAAAGCACTAATTGAGGTTACATTCTTACATAGCAAGGATACAACAATTTTTAACAATGAAAGAGGAGCACAGTGATTTAAAACAAAGAGAAAATTCATTAACTCAAAAGTCTAGTATTGCTAACATCAAACTAGTATATTCCTATTTCTGCATCCCAATTACATTGATTAATACATTCCCAGGTGCCTGAGGATATGGAGGCCTGGCGGCAATCATAATTCAGCAATGAAACCCTTCACCAATATAATTCTTAGCTCTTTAAAAAAGGTTCTATATCTTTAAGATGTTTTAAGCTTCATGCCTCTCACGGTTGGCGGGAGGCAACAATCTGTGAACAATCACATGTGTAGTTGTAAAAGTCCAGGTAAACCTGTCAGGCAAGTTAGAGAGCCATCAGAGGGATTTGAGTAGAGACACTCCTTTTATATGCAGGAGACTGTTAACTGGAGCTCTAAGTTAACTTTTTTCAGAGAAAGGTGATTGGTGATAGCCACCCCCCACCACCACCACCTCATTAATGTCAGAGGAGTCGGTGAAAGTCATAACACAAAAAGACAGACAGATTCTGGTTTTGGGGTAGATACTCGAGAAGTTCCAGGGGGGCCACATGAGACCTGAACCCGCCTTTTATGTCAGGCTCCTTCCGCATGATCTTTGCCATGGGCAGGATTCCCCATGCTGGCTCCTGGCAGTGATCTGTGGATTTCTCTCCAGGTGCCACAGGGGTGTCACACCTCCCATCGTGTTGTGAGCCAATACTTGGGGTGACAGTCGAGTCAGTGCAGGGGAATCGGCTTTATCTGGAGTGGATTGGGACATCAGAGTCTTTTTAAATTGTGGCACGACCCCTGGAGTTCCTCTCGAATTTCAAGTTGAGACCGCCTCCTCTTGAGTTGCCATGGGAACGCCAGGATACCTTTCCCTATGAAGCAGTGAAATGGACCCCCATCTCGAGATGAGGAGGGAAAAACGGGGCTCTTCTTGAGTTGTGGCAGGACCCCCGGTGTTCCTCTTGAGTGGAGACGGGTATGTCGGGGAACTTCTTGAGTTGCAGAAGGGTGTCATGGACCCTTTCAAGGCTCAAGAGGGAAGGTGGGATTTCTCTCGAGATGCCGCTAAGGAAAAGGTCCTCATCTCGTGTTGAGGGGAGAATCTCCTGATTTTTCTCGAGTTGTGGCAGGAAACTAGCAGTTCCTCTTGAAGTAAGATGGGGAACTCAGGGATCCGCATGTGTTGCCTCAGTAAAGTCAAGTCTCCATGTGAGTTGCGAGGGGCCTCTCGGGATTCCTCTCCAGTCGGTGTGGGAGCCTAGGTCCACATCTTGAGTTGAGGCCGGAACCTCAGATTTCCTCTCCAGGGTTGACATGGATCTCGGGGTTCCCCTGGAGTTTCAACAGGGGAGTCAGGCCGTGTCTTGTGTGGAGACTTGGAAGTCTGCTTTCCTCTTGAGCTGTAAAAGTAGTGTCAGGCTTCCTGTCGAGTTGACATAGGGATCTGTGGCATTCTCTAGAGGTGCCTCAGGGCTGTCACACCTCCCATCGTGTTTTGAGTCGGTACGCGGGATTACAGTCAAGTCAGTGCAGGGGAATCAGGTTTATCTGGAGTGGATTGGGACATCTGGGTCTTTTTGAATTGTGGCATGACTCCTGGAGTTCCTATCGAGTTTCAAGTTGAGACTGCCTCCTCTTGAGGTGTGACGGCAACGCCGGGATTCCTTTCCCGACGAAGCGGGAAATTGGATCCTCATCTCGAGATGAGGAGGGGAAAATGGGGCTCTTCTTGAGTTGTGGCGGGACCCTCGGTGTTCCTCTTGAGTGGAGACGTTTATGTCAGGGAACTTCTTCAGTTGCATCAAGGGTGTCATGGAAACTTTCGAGGCTCAAGAGGGAAGGTGGGATTTCTTTGAGACCCTGCAGTGGAAAAGAACCTTATCTCCCAATAAGGGGAGAATCTCCTGGTTTTTCTCGAGTTGTGGCATGAAACTTGGGGTTCCTCTCAATTACAACAGGGACCTCAGGGCCCCGCGTGTTTTGCCTCAGGAGAGTCCAGTCTCCATGCAAGTTGCGAGGGTCCTCTCAGAATTCCTCTCCAGTTGCTGCCAGGGGCCGAGGTCCTCATCTGGGTTTGAAGCTGGAACCTCAGGGTTCCTCTCGAGGGCTGACATGGATCTCGGGGTTCCTATGGAGTTTCAACAGGGGAGTCAGGCCTTGTTTCGTGTGGAGACATGGAAGTCCGCTTTCTTCTTGAGCTGTAAAAGTAGTGTCATGCTTCCTGTAGAGATGATATAGGATCTGTGGCTTTCTTTTGAGAGGCCACAGGGCTGTCACACCGCCCATCTTGTTTTGAGTCGATACTCAGGAGGACAGTCGAGTCAGTGCAGGGGAATGAGGCGTATCTGGAGTGGATTGGGACATCAATGTCTTTTGGAATGTTGACTCGACCCCTGTGGTTCCTCTCGACTTTCAAGTTGAGACTGCTGCCTCTTGAGGTGCGACAGGAATGCTGGGATTCCTTTCCCGACGAAGCAGGAAAATGGACCCTCATCTCGAGATTAGGAGGGAGAAATGGAACTCTTCTTGAGTTTTGACGAGACACTCATTGTTCCTTTCGAGTGGAGATGGATATGTCAGCAAACTTCTTTGAGTTGCATCAAGGGTGTCAAGGACCCTTTCAAGGCTCAAAGGGATGGTGGGATTTCTCTCAAGACACTTCAGTGGAAAAGGGCCTCATCTTGCATTGAAGGGAGAATCTCCTGGTTTTTCTCGAGTGCTGTGGGAGGCGTGGGATTCCTCTGCAGGTACCCCGAGGAACTCAGGGAGCCTCTCGTGTTGCCTCAGGGAAGTCAAGTCTCCATTCAAGTTGCGAGAAGGAGCTCAGGATCGCTCTGGAATCTTGGCAAGGGAATCAGGCCTCAACTCACATGGAAGGGACAATCTCAAATTGTTTCTCGATTTGCGGCAGGAAGTTTGGGTTCCCTTGAGTTGTGATGGGGACCTGAGGGAGCCACTCATCTTGTCTCTGGCAAGTCAGGAATCCTTTCGACTTGTGAGGGGCCTCTTGGGATTCCTCTTGATTTGGTGAAGGGGACTAGGGCCTCATCTCGAGTTGAAGGGGAAAACTCAGGGTTCCTCTCCAGTTCTGACTTGGATCTTGGGGTTCCAATGCAGATTCCCCTGGGGAGTCAGCCATCATCTCGTGTTGAGGCATGGACTCCACTTCCCTCTCGAGGTGTAAAAGGGGTATCAGGCCTCCTGTTGAGTTCAGGTAGGGATCTGGGGCTATTTCTAGAGGTGCCACGGGGCTCTGAGTCCTCCCTTCATACCAGGGTCCAGCCCCAGTAGGATCCAGAGATATCTGAAGCACGACAGTATCGGCGACTGAGAGAGACAGATAAAGAGATAACTAAAGAAATCTGCAGGTAAGAAAATAAAGGAGAGAAAGAGGTTGATATTCTTTGGTTTACACAGAAAGCCAATAAAGCCCCAGCATGGGACTTGCACTGTTCTTACGCCACAGGTACCTTCTTGGTGTAGCAAAGGCACCCCACCTTGGGCACCTTCTTGAGAGAGTCTTAGAAGCCTGGGCAGGTAAGCGAACTCAGAGGGCCTCTGCGGTCCAGGGAGTCAACCTGAAAAGGAAAGAGAAAGAGAGAGAAAAAAGAATGACACGGGGTGACCAAGCTTTGGTGAGCAAGGCCAGCAGCTTTATTTTCACAGAGTGCTTTTATATCTTAAGTTGCACGTAGAGAATAATGGAAGATGCAGAGTCATGCAAGGTCAGCAGTCCTCACCCTTATCAAGACCAGGTTTTCTTTCTGCATATCTATCTGTATACACAGGTCTTAGGTGATTTAATCATCTTCTGGCCAGGAGGCCTTCTAATATTCTACGACTCTTTCTTCTGATAAAGGTTAGTTAACCAGAAAGCTTATTTTCTCTAAAAGTGTTTTTCTAAAGTCAGGCACCATTCTCTGAAAGCACTAGGTAAAGTTGCATTCCTATAGGGCAAAGGTGCAGTGGGCTATATCAGGGAAAGAATTTATTAACTCAAGGTTTAGTGTTGTTAATATCAAGGCCACTACTTATATTTCTATATATGAACTATGTTAATTAATGCACACAATATGAAAACTTGGCAGCAAACATTGGCTCAACAATGAGACCCTTCACCAGTACCATTCTAATAATTTTTAACTCCTCGAAAGGCTTTATTTAAGCTTCCCATGCCTCTCTCGGTTGGGAAGCTGTAAACAATCACAAGCGTAGTTGTAAAAGTCCGGGTAAAACTGTCAGGCAAGTTAGAGAGCCATCAGAGGGGTTTGAATTGAAACACTCCTATTATGCCCAGGAGATTTATTAACTAGAGCTCTAAGCTGATTTTCTTCAGAGAAAGGTGGTCGGGAATAGCCCCCCATTGGTGTCAGAAAAGTCGGTGAAAGGCATAATATAGTAAACAGTAGACAAACAGATTCCAGTTTTGGGGTATATGCTAGAGCAGGTCCAGGGTGTCCCTGGAGTCCTGCTCCACCTAGCTCGTCAGGCCTCTTCCACATGACCTTGTCATGGGTGGGATCAGCCCAAGGAGTCCCTTGAGTCCTGAAGTCTTGCTTGTCAGGTCCCCTTCACATGACCTTGTCATGGGTGGGATCAGCCCAAGGGGTCCCTTGAGTCCTGAAGTCTTGCTTGTCAAGTCCCCTTCACATGACCTTGTCATGGGTGGGATCTCCCGTGCTGGCTCCTGGCACCTTCGTGTTGTGAGGTGATACTGGGGGTTCCATTAGAGTCGTGGCAGGAAAAACAGGCCTTATCTTTAGTGGATGGGGAAATTGGGGTCTTTTGAAATTGTGGCAAGACCCCTGGAGTTCCTCTTGAGTTTCAAGGTGAGACCGGCCTCCTCTTGAGGTGCGACAGGAATGTCGGGATTTCTTTCCCAACGAAGCAAGGATATAGACCCCCATTTCGAGATGAGGAGGGGAAAACGAGGCTCATCTTGAGTGGTGGAGGGACACTCAGTATTCCTCTCCAGTGGAGACGGGTATGATGGGGAACTTCTTGAGTTGCATCAAGGGTGTCAAGGACCCTTTCGAGGCTCAAGAGGGAAAGTGGGATTTCTCTTGAAATGCTGCAGTGGAAAAGGGCCACATCTCATGTGGAGGGGAGAATCTCCTGGTTTTCCTCGAGTTGCGGCAGGAACCATGGGGTTCCTCTCGAGTTACGAGGGGGATCTCAGGGGCCCAGTCATGTGGCCTCAGGAAAGTCCAGTCTCTATGCAAGTTGTGAAGGGCCTCTTGGGATTCCTCTCCAGTCAGTGCAGGGGCCTAGGTCCTCATCTCGAGTTGAGGCAGGAACCTCAGTGATCCTCTCCAGTGCTGACATGGATCTTGGGGTTCCTATGGAGTATCAACCAGGCACTCAGTCCTCATCTCATGTGGAGACATGAAAGTTTGCTTTCCTCTCGAGCTGTAAAAATAGTGTCAGGCTTCCTGTCGACTTGACATAAGGATCTGTGGCTTTTTCTCGAGGTGCCACAGGGCTGTCACACCTCCCACTGTGTTTTGAGTCGATATTCAGAGGGACAGTAGAGTCAGTGCAGGGGAATCAGGTTTATCTTGAGTGGAATGGGAAATCGGAGTCTTTTAGTTTTGTGGCACGACCCCTGGAGTTATTCTCGAGTTTCAAGTTGAGACAGCCTGCTCTTGAGGTGTGATGAGAACGCCAGGATTCCTTTCCTAACGAAGCAGGGGAATGAACCTTCATCTCGAGATAAGGAGGAAAAAACGGGGCTCTTTTAAGTTGTGGTGGGACATTTGATGTTCCTCTGGAGTGGAGACGGGTATGTTGGGGAACTTCTTGAGTTGCCTCAAGGGTGTCAAGGACCCTTTCGAGGCAAAAGAGGGAAGGTGGGATTTCTCTCGAGATGCTGCAGTGGAAAAGGGCCTCATCTCGCATTGATAGGAGAATCTCCTGGTTTTTCTTGAGTTGCTTCAGGAAACTCGGGGTTCCTATCAAATTGTGACAAGGACCTGAAGGACCCACTCCTGTTGGCTCAGGAAAGTCAAGTCTCAATGCAAGTTGTGAAGGGCCTCTTAGGATTCCTCTCTAGTCGATGCACGGGCCTAGGTCCTCATCTGGAGGTGAGGATGGAACCTCAGGTTTCCTCTCCAGTGCTGACATGGATCTTGGGGTTCGTATGGAGTTTCAACAGGGGATTCAGGCCTCGTCTCATATGGAGACATGCAAGTCCACTTTCCTCTTGAGCTGGAAAAGTAGTGTCAGGCTTCCTGTCGAGTTGACATAGGGATCTGTGGCTTTCTCTCTAGGTGCCACAGGGTTCTCACACCTGCCATCGAGTTTTGAGTCGCTACTCGGGGTAACAGTTGAGTCAGTGCAGTGGAATCAGGTGTATCTGGAGTGGATTGGGACATCAGGGTCGTTTTTATTGTGGGACAACCCCTGGAGTTCCTCTCGAGTTTCAACTTGAGACCACCTTTTCTTGAGGTGCAACAAGAATGCCGGGATTCCTTTCCAGACCAAGCAGGGGAATAGACCCACATCTCTAGATGAGGAGGGAAAAATGGGGCTCTTCTTTAGTTGTGGCGGGACACTTGGGGTTCCACTCGAGTGTAGACGTGTATGTTGGAGAACTAGGTCCTCATCTCAAGTTGATGGTGGAACCTGAGGTTTCCTCTCCAGTGCTTACTGGTGCCCAGCCCCGGTTGGNGACCCACATCTCTAGATGAGGAGGGAAAAATGGGGCTCTTCTTTAGTTGTGGCGGGACACTTGGGGTTCCACTCGAGTGGAGACGTGTATGTCGGAGAACTAGGTCCTCATCTCAAGTTGATGGTGGAACCTGAGGTTTCCTCTCCAGTGCTTACTGGTGCCCAGCCCCGGTTGGATCCACTGTAATCGAAGTGTGGACAGCGAGGTGAGAGAGATATATAGGTATATAGAGAGAGGTGGAAATAATTTGCAGTTAAGAGAATACAGGAGAGAAAAGAGGCTGATATTCCTTGGTTTACACAGAAAGCCAATAAAGCCTCAGACAACAGACATGCTCTGTTCACATGGCCCCAGGCACCCTCTTAAATAGTGGACAGTGCCCCGCCTTGGGTTCCCTCTCACGTGGGTCTTAGAAGCCCAGGCAAGTAAGTGAACTCAGAGGGCCCCTATGCCCCAGGGAGTCAGCCTGAAAAGAAAATAAAGAAACAAAGAAAGACATGGGGGAGCTAAGCGATGATGAGGTGAGGCCCAAAACTTTATTTTCCAGGGCAGCTTATATGCCTTGCATTGTACATAGAGAATAATGGAAAATGCAGAGTTATGCAGGGTCAGCAATCCTGACCCTTATCGAAACCAGGCTTTCTTTCTGCATACATTTCCATATGCAAAAGTTTTATGTGATTCACATCATCTTCTGGCCAGGAGGCCTGCTAACATTTTATGACCCTTCTTTCTGATAAAGGTTATTTAACCAGAAAAATTATTTTCTCTAAAGGTGATTCTTCTAAAGTCTAGCATCACTCCCTGAAAGCACTAGATAAAGTTGCATTCCTATAGGGCAAAGGTGTGATGGGTATAACAAGAAAGGAATTTATTAACTCAAGGTTTAATGTTGTAAATATCAAGGCTACTTACTTATATTTCTATATATCAACTATATTAATTAATGCACTCCAAGGTACACAACGAAAGATATGAAAACTTGGCAGCAAGCATTGGCTCAACAATGAAACCTTTAACCAGTTCTATCCTAATGATTTTTAACTACTTGAGAGGCTCTATATTCATAGAGAGTTTTAAGATTCCGGTGCCTCTCATGGTTGGGAGGCTATAAACAATCATATGCGTAGTTGGAAAAGTCTGGATAAACCCATCAGGCAAGTTAGAGAGCTATCAGAGGAGTTTAAAGTGAAACACTCCAATTACGCCCAGGAGACTTATTAACTAGAGCTCTAAGTTGATTTCCTTCAGAGAAAAGTGGTCGGAGACAGCCCCCATTAATAACAGAAGAGTTTGGAGAAAAGCATAAGATAGTAAGATAGACAAATTCTGGTTTTGGTGTAGATGCTCGAGCAGGTCCAGGGGATACTTTGAGTCCTGATCTGCATTGCACATCAGGTCTCTCTGCATAACCTTGTCATGGGTGGGATAGATCCAGGGAGTCCCTTGAGTCCTGATTCTGCCTTGCCCAGCAAGTCTCTCCCCCATGACCTTGTCATGGGTGGGATCTCCTGTGCTGGCACCTGGCAAGTGCTGAAATGGACCTCGGGGTTCCTATGGAGTTTGAACAGAAGAGTCAGGCCTCATCTCGTGTGGAGACATGGAAGTCTGCTTTCCTCTTGAGCTGTCAAAGTAGTGTCAGGCTTCTTGTTGAGTTGACATGGGGATCTGTGGATTTCTCTCGAGGTGTCACAAGGATGTCACACCTCCCATTGTTTTTTGAGTCGATACTCGGGGTGACAGTCGAGTCAGTGCAGGAGAATCATGTGTATCTGGAGTGGATTGGGACATCAGGGTCTTTCTGAATTGTGGCACGACCCCTGGAGTTCCTCTCGAGCTTCAAGTTGAGACTGCCTCTTCTTGAGTTGTGACGGGAATGCCAGAATTCCTTTCCCTATGAAGCAGGGAAATGGACCCTCATCTCGAGATGAGGAGGAAACACGGAGCTCTTCTTGAGTTGTGGTGGGACACTTGGTGTGCCTCTCAAGTGGAGAAGGGTATGTTGGGGAACTTCTTGAGTTGCATCCAGGGTGTCATGGACCCTTTCGAGGCACAAGAGGGAAGGTGGGTTATTTCTCGAGAAATCCTTCCACTGCAGCAGAAAAGGGCCTCATCTCGCATTGAGGGGAGAATCTCCTGGTTTTTCTCAGGTTGCAGCAGGAAACTTGGGGTTTCCCTCGAGTTACAATGGGGACCTCAGGGACCCGCTCATGTTGCCTCAGGAAAGTGAAGTCTCCATGCGAGTTGCGAGGGGCCTTTTGGGATTCCTCTGCAGGTGGTGCCGGGTCCTAGGTCCTTATCTGGAGTTGAGGCCAGAACTTCAGGTTTCCTCTCCAATGCTGACATGGATCTTGGGGTTCATATGGAGTTTCAACAGGGGAGTCAGGCCTCATCTCGTGTGGCAACATACAAGTCCACTTACCTCTCGAGCTGTCAAAGTAGTGTCAGGCTTGCTGTTAAGTTGACATAGGGATATGTGGCTTTCTCTCGAGGTGCCACAGGGCTGTCACAGCTGCCATCATATTTTGAGTCGATACTCGGGGTAACAGTCGAGTCAGTGCAGGGGAATCTGGTGTATCTGGAGTGGATTGGGACATTGGGGTCTTTTTGAATTATGGCAAGACCCCTGGAGTTCCTCTCGAGTTTCAAGTTAAGACTGCCTCCTCTTGAGGTGTGACGGGAACACGAGAATTCCTCTCCCAATGAGGCAGGGAAATGGACGGTCATCTCGAGATGAGGAGGGAAAAACGGGGCTCTTCTTGCATTGTGGCGGGACCCTTGGGGTTCCTCTCGAGTGGAGATATGTATGTCAGGGAACTTCTTGAGTTGCATCAAGGGTGTCAAGGACCCTTTCTAGGCTCAAGAGTGAAGGTGGATTTCTCTCGAGACGCCACAGTGGAAAAGGGCCTCATCTTGTGTTGAGGGGAGAATCTCCTGCTTTTCTTCGAGTTGTGGCAGGAAACTTGGGGTTCCTCCCAAGTTACGATGGGGACCTCAGGGACCCGCTCGTGTGGCCTCAGGAAAGTCCAGTGTCCATGCGAGTTGCGATGGGCTTCTCGGGATTCCTCTCCAATCAGTGCTGGATCCTAGTTCCTCATGTGGAGTTGAGGCTGGAACCTCACTGTTCCTCTCCATTGCTGACATGGATCTTGGGGTTCCTATGGAGTTTAAACAGGGGCTTCAGGCCTCATCTCATGGGAGACATGCAATTCTGCTTTCCTCTCGAGCTGTAAAAGAAGTGTCAGGCTTCCTGTCCAGTTGACATAGGAATCTGTGTCTTTCTCTTGAGGTGCCACAGGGCTGTCACACATGCCATCGTGTTTTGAGTCGATACTCCGGGTAACAGTCGAGTCGGTGCAGGGGAATCTGGTGTATCTGGAGTGGATTGGGACATTGGTGTCTTTTGGAATTGTGGCACTACCCCTGGAGTTCCTCTCAACTTTCAAGTTGAGACTGCCTCCTCCTGAAGTGTGACGGGAACGTCGGAATCTTTTCTCGATGAAGCAAGGAAATGGACCCTCATCTCGAGATAAGGAGGGAAAAACGTGACTCTTCTTGAATTGTTGCAGGACACTCTGTGTTCCTCTCGAGTGGAGACAGTTATGTCGGGGAACTTCTTGAGTTGCATCAAGGGTGTCAAAGACCCTTTCGAGGCTCAGAGGGAAGGTGGGATTTCCCTTGAGAAACCCATCCGTCACAGTGGAAAAAGGCCTCATCTCGCATTGAGGGGAGAATCTCCTGTTTTTTATCGAGTTGTGGCAGGAATCTTGGGGTTTGTCTTGAGTCACGATGGAGACCTCAGGGAACTGCTAGTGTTGCCTCAGGAAAGTCAAGTCTCCATGCGACTTGCGAGGGGCCTCTCGGGATTCCTCTCCAGTCGGTGCTGTTCCTAGGTCCTAATCTAGAGTTGTGGCCGGTACCTCAGGGTTCCTCTCCAGTCCTGACATGGATCTCGGGGTTCCTATGGAGTTTCACCAGGGGAGTCAGGCCTCATCTTGTGCGGAGACATGCAAGTCTGCTTTCATCTCAAGCTGTAACAGTAGTGTCAGGCTTCCTGTCCAGTTGACACAAGGATTGGTGGCTCTCTCTTGAGGTGCCACAGGGCTGTTACGCCTGCCATTGTGTTTTGAGTCGATACTCGGGGTGACAGTTGAGTCAGTGCAGGGGAATCAGTTGTATCTGGAGTTGATTGGGACATCGGGGTCTTTTGGAATTGTGACATGACCCCTGGAGTTCCTCTCAAGTTTCAAGTTCAGACCGCCTCCTCTTGAGGTGCGACAGGAACACCGAGATTCCTTTCCCGATGAAGCAAGGAAATGGACCCTCATCTCGAGATGAGGAGGGCAAAGCGGGGCTCTTCTTGAGTTGTTGTGGGACACTCGGGGTTCCTCTCGAGTGGAAACGGGTATGTTGGGGAACTTCTTGAGTTGCATCAAGGGTACCAAAGACCCTATTGAGGCTCAAGAAGGAATTTTCTCTCAATATGCCACAATGGAAAGGGGTCTCATCTCGCATTGAGGGGAGAATCTCCTGGATTTTCTCGAGTTGAGGCAGGAAACCCAGGCATTGACCCAGTCAGTGCCGGGTCCTAGGTCCTCATCTGGAGTTGAGGCCGGAACCTCAGGGTTCCTCTCCAGTGCTAACATGGATCTCGGGGTTCCTAGGGAGTTTCAACAGGTGAGTCAGGCCTCGTCTCACATGGATACATTCAAGTCCGCTTTCATCTCGAACTGTCAAAGTAGTGTCAGGCTTCCTGTCGAGTTGACGTAAGGATCTGTGGCTTTCTGTCAAGGTGCCACAGGGCTGTCACACCTGCCACCATGTTTTGAGTTGATACTCGGGGTGACAGTCAAGTCAGTGCAGGGGAATCTGGTGTATCTGGAGTGGATTGGGATATCAAGGTCTTTTTGAATTGTGGCATGACCCTCCCTGAGCCATATAGCAATTTCCCACTGGCTATCCATTTTACATATAGTAATACAAGTTATTCTCTCCATACATCTCACCCTCTCCTCCCCTCTCCCCCTGTCCATAAGTCTATTCTCTATGTCTGTTTCTCCATTGCTGCCCTGCAAATAAATTCTTGAGTACCATTTTTCTAGATTGTGAATATATGCATTCATATACAATGTTTATCTTTCTCTTTCTGACTTACTTCACTCTGTATGATAGTCTCTAGGTTCATCCACTTCATTAGAACTGATTCAAATATGTTCCTTTTCATGGCTGAGTAATAATATTCCATTGTGTATATGTACAGAGCTTTTTTATCCATTCATCTGTTGATGGACATCTAGGTTTCTTCCATGTTCTAGCTATTGTAGATAGTGCTGAAATGAATGGGATATACATGTCTTTTTCAATTTTGGTTTCCTCAAGGTATATCCCTAGGAGTGGGATGGCTGGGTCATATGGTGGTTTTAATCCTAGTTTTTAAAGAAATCTCCATACCATCTCCCAGAGTGGCTGTATCAATTTACATTCCCACCAACAGAATGAGTGTTCCCTTTTCTCCACACCCTCTCCAGCATTTATTGTTTGTAGACCGTTTTGATGATGGCCATTCTGACTGGTATGAGATGATATCTTATTGTGGTTTTCATTTGCATTTCTCTAATTGTGAGTGATGTTGAGCATCTTTTCATATGTTTATTAGCCATCTGTATGTCTTCTTTGGAGAAATAGCTGTTTAGGCCTTTTCCCCAGTTTTTGATTGGGTGGTTTGTTTTTCTGGTNATGTTGCCTCAGGAAAGTCAAGTCTCCATGCGAGTTGCGAGAGGCCTCTCTTTATTCCTCTCCAGTCGGTGTCGGGTCCTAGGTCCTTATCTGGAGTTGAGGCCGGAACCTCAGGTTTCCTCTCCAGTGCTAACGTGGATCTCGGGGTTCCTAGGGAGTTTCAACAGGTGAGTCAGGCCTCGTCTCATGTGGAGACATTCAAGTCCACTTTCATCTCGAACTGTCAAAGTAGTGTCAGGCTTCCTGTCGAGTTGACGTAAGGATCTGTGGCTTTCTGTTGAGGTGCCACAGGGCTGTCACACCTGCCACCATGTTTTGAGTTGATACTCGGGGTGACAGTCGAGTCAGTGCAGGGGAATCTGGTGTATCTGGAGTGGATTGGGATATCGAGGTCTTTTTGAATTGTGGCATGACCCTCCCTGAGCCATATAGCAATTTCCCACTGGCTATCCATTTTACATATAGTAATGCAAGTTATTCTCTCCATACATCTCACCCTCTCCTCCCCTCTCCTCCCCTCTCCCCCTGTCCATAAGTCTATTCTCTATGTCTGTTTCTCCATTGCTGCCCTGCAAATAAATTCTTGAGTACCATTTTTCTAGATTCTGAATATATGCATTCATATACGATATTTATCTTTCTCTTTCTGACTTACTTCACTCTGTATGATAGTCTCTAGGTTCATCCACTTCATTAGAACTGATTCAAATATGTTCCTTTTTATGGCTGAGTAATAATATTCCATTGTGTATATGTACAGAGCTTCTTTATCCATTCATCTGTTGATGGACATCTAGGTTTCTTCCATGTTCTAGCTATTGTAGATAGTGCTGAAATGAATGGGACACACATGTCTTTTTCAATTTTGGTTCCCTCAAGGTATATGCCTAGGAGTGGGATGGCTGGATCATATGGTGGTTTTAATCCTAGTTTTTAAAGAAATCTCCATACCATCTCCCAGAGTGGCTGTATCAATTTACATTCCCACCAACAGAATGAGTGTTCCGTTTTCTCCACACCCTCTCCAGCATTTATTGTTTGTAGACCATTTTGATGATGGCCATTCTGACTAGTATGAGATGATGTCTTATTGTGGTTTTCATTTTCATTTCTCTAATTGTGAGCGATGTTGAGCATCTTTTCATATGTTTATTAGCCATCTGTATATCTTCTTTGGAGAAATAGCTGTTTAGGCCTTTTCCCCAGTTTTTGATTGGGTTGTTTGTTTTTCTCGTATTGAGTTGTATGAGCTCCTTGTATATTTTGGAAATTAATTCTTTGTCAGTTGTTTCATTTGCTATTATTTTTTCCCATTCTGAGAGTTGCCATTTCAACTTGCAGATAGCTTCCTTTGCTGTGCAAAAGGTTCTAAGCGTAATCAGGTCACACTTGTTTACTTTTGTTTTG
Source organism: Sylvicapra grimmia (assembly GCA_006408735.1). Lineage (NCBI taxonomy): Eukaryota > Metazoa > Chordata > Mammalia > Artiodactyla > Bovidae > Sylvicapra > Sylvicapra grimmia. The sequence goes on along the minus strand of SJYH01008140.1, from coordinate 37,111 downwards.
AATTCCCATTACTCTAAGGGGTGGGTCATAGAGGATCTTGCTCTGATTTATGTCATTGAGTGTTTTGCCTCTGTTTTCCTCTGAGAGTTTTATAGTTTCCGGCCTTACATTTAGGTCTTTAATCCATTTTGAGTTTATCTTTCTGTATGGTGTTAGGAAGTGTTTTAATTTCACTCTTATACATGTAGCTGTCCAGTTTTCCCAGCACCATTTATGGAAGAGGCTGTCTTTGGCCCATTGTATATTCTTGCCTCCTTTATATCTTATTTCATTGGTCTATATTTCTGTTTTTGTGCCACTACCATACTGTCTTGGTGGCTGTAGCTTTGTAGCATAATCTGAAGTCAGGAAGGTTGATTCCTCCAGCTCCATTCTTCTTTCTCAAGACTGCTTGGGGCATTTGAGGTCTTTTGTGTTTCCATATGAATTGTGAATTTTTTTGTTCTATTTCTGTGAAAAATGCCATTGGTAATTTGATAGGGATCGCATAGAATCTGTAGACTGTGTTTGGTAGTATAGTCATTTTTACAATATTGATTCTTCCTACCCAGGAACATGGACTATCTCTCCATCTGTTTATGTCATCTTTGATTTCTTTCATCAGTCTTATAATTTTCTGTGTATTTCTTTTGTCTCCTTAGATACGTTTGCTCCTAGATATTTAATTTTTTTTGTTGCAGTGGTGAATGGGATTGATTCCTTAATTTCTCTTTCTGAGTCTTCATTGTTACTATATAGAAACATAAGTTATTTCTGCGTATTGATAGAGAATTCTACGAATTTGCTAAATTCACTGATTAGCTCTCATAATTTTCTGATAGTATCTTTAGGGTTTTCNGGTAATTTGATAGGGATCGCATAGAATGTGTAGACTGTGTTTGGTAGTATAGTCATTTTTACAATATTGATTCTTCCTACCCAGGAACATAGACTCTCTCTCCATCTGTTTATGTCATCTTTGATTTCTTTCATCAGTGTCTTATAATTTTCTGTGTGTAGTTCTTTTGTCTCCTTAGATACATTTGCTCCTAGATATTTAATTATTTTTGTTGCAGTGGTGAATGGGATTGATTCCTTAATTTCTCTTTCTGAGTCTTCATTGTTACTATTTAGAAACATAAGTTACTTCTGGGTATTGATAGTGTATCCTACGAATTTGCTAAATTCACTGATTAGCTCTCGTAATTTTCTGATAGTATCTTTAGGGTTTTCTATGTACAGTATCATGTCACCTGCAAAGAGTGAGAACTTAACATCTTCTTTTCTGATCTGGATTCCTTTTATTTCATTTTCTTCTCTGATTGCTGTAACTAGGACTTCCAGAACTATGTTGAATAATAGCGGTGAAAGTGGACACTCTTGTCTTGTTCCTGATCTTAGGGGAATCCTTTCAGTTTTTCACCACTGAGAATAATGTTTGCTGTGGGCTTATCATATGTGACCTTTACGAGGCTGAGGTATGTTTCTTATTATGCCCATTTTTGAAGAATTTCAATCATAAATGGGTGCTGAATTTTGTCAAAGACTTCTTCTGCATCTATTGAAATGATTATATGGTTTTTATCTTTCAATTTGTTAACATGGTGTATCCCATTGACTGATTTGCATTTATTGAAGAATTATTGCATCCCTGGTATAAACCCAATTTGCTCATGCTGTATGAAATTTTTGATGTGTTGGTTAATTCTGTTTGCTAAAATTTTGTTGAGGATTTTTGCATATACATTCATCAGTGATATTGGCCTGTAGTTTTCTTTTTTTGTGTTTTGGTATGCCTTTGTCTGGTTTTGGTATCAGGGTGATGGTGGCCTCATAAATGAGTTTGGAAATTTTCCGTCTTCTGCAATTTTTTGAAAGAGTTTTAGAAGGATAGGCATTAGCTCTTCACTAAATGTTAGATAGAATTCTCCTGTGAAGCCATCTGGTCCTGGGCTTTTGTTCTTTTGAGAGGTATTTTTTTATCACAGCTTCAATTTCAGTGCTTGTAATTGGGTTGTTCATAATTTCTATTTCTTCCTGGTTCAATCTTGGAACATTGAACTTTTCTAAACATCTGTCGATTTCTTGAAGGTTATCCGTTTTATTGCCATATTAGTTCAGTTCAGTCGCTCAGTCATGTCCGACTCTTTGCGACCCCATGAATTGCAGCATGCCAGGCCTCCCTGTCAATCACCAACACCCGGAGTTCACTCAGACTCACATCCATCGAGTCAGTGATGCTATCCAGCCATCTCATCCTCGGTCGTCCCTTTCTTCTTCTGCCCTCAATCCCTCCCAGCATCAGAGTCTTTTCCAATGAGTCAACTCTTCGCATGAGGTGGCCAAAGTACTGGAGTTTCAGCTTTAGCATCATTCCTTCCAAAGAAATTCCAGGGCCGATCTCCTTCAGAATGGACAGATTGGATCTCTTTGCAGGCCAAGGGACTCTCAAGAGTC
>SJYH01008140.1:19556-30600 GCA_006408735.1 Sylvicapra grimmia | reverse complement strand
TCATTTAAGACTTGTGTTTCCTTTTTCATTTTCTGTTTTGATGATCTGTCCATTGGTGTGAGTGGGGTGTTGAAGTGTCCTACTATTATTATGTTACTGTCAATTTCTCCTTTTATGTCTGTTAGTGTTTGTCTTATGTATTGAGGTGCTCCTACGTGGGGTGCATAGATATTTACAATTGTCATGTCTTCCTCATGGATTGATCCCTTGATCATTATGCAGTGTCCTTCCTTATCTCTTATAATATTCTTTAATTTAAGGTCTATTTTGTCTGATATAAGAATTGCTATTCCAGCTTTCTTTTGCTTTCCATTTGCATGGAATATATTTTTCCATCTTCTCACTTTCAATGTATATGTGTCTTTAGGCGTGAAGTGGGTTTCTTATAGACAGAATATATATGGGTCTTGTTTTTGTGTCCATTTAGCCAGTTTGTGACTTTTGGTCAGAGCATTTAATCCATTTACATTTCAAGTAATTATTGATATATTTGTTCCTATTGTCATTTTATTAATTGTTTGGGGTTTAATTTTGTATATCTGTTTCTTCTCTTGTATTTCTTGACTATATAAGTCCATTTAACATTTGTTGTAAAGCTGGTTTGGTGGTACTGAATTCTCTTAACTTTTGCTTGTCTGAAGAACTTTTGATTTCTCCATCTATTTTGATTGAGATACTTTCCAGGTACAGTAATCTTGGTTGTAGATTTTTCCCTTTAAATATACCCTGCCATTCCCTTCTGGCCTGCAGTTTCTGCTGAAAGATCAGCTGTTAAGTGTATGGGGTTTCCCTTGTATGTTACTTGTTGCTTCTTCCTTGCTGCTTTTCATATTCTTTCTTTGTATTTAGTCTTTGTTAGTTTGATTATTATGTGTCTTGGCATGTTTCTCCTTGGGTTTATCCTATGGGACTCTTTGCACCTCTTGGACTGGATTGACTATTTCCTTTTCCACGTTGGGGAAATTTTCAGCTATATTCTCTACAAAAAATTTCTCATGCCCTTTCTTTTTCTATTCTTTTTGGGGACCACTATAATTGGAATTCTGGTGCATTTGATGTCCCAGAGGTCTCTGAGACTATCCTCAGTTCTTTTCATTCTGTTTACTTTATTCTGCTCTTCAGAAGTTATTTCCACCATTTTGTCTTCCAGCTCACTGATTTGTTCTTCTGCTTCAGATACTCTGCTATTGATTATTTCTAGAGTATTTTTAATTTCAGTAATTCTGTCATTTGTCTCTGTAGGTTTATTCTTTTATTCTTCTAGGTCTCTGTTAACTGAGTCTTGCATTTTCTTCATTTTGATTTCAAGGTTTTCAATCATCTTTACTATCATTATTCTGAATTCCTTTTCAGGGAGTTTTCCTATTTCCTCTTCATTTATTTGCACTTGTGTTTCTAGTTTGTTCCTTCATTTGTGCAGTATTTCTCTGCCTTTTCATTTTTGTTTGTTTGCTTTTAACTTATTGTGTTTGAGGTCTCCTTTTTCCAGAGTTCAAGGTTGAATTATTTCTTCCTTTTGGTTTCTGCCCTCCTGAGTTTGATCTAGTGGTTTGTGTAAGCTTTGTACAGGGTGAGATTAGGGCTGAGTTATTTTTTTCCTCTGGTGGGCAAGGCTGAGTGAGGTGGTAATCTTCTCTGCTGATGACTAGGTTTGTATTTTTGTTTTGTTTGTTGTTTGGATGAGGCATCCTGCACAGGGTTCTACTGGTGGTTGGGTGTTGGTCTGTCTTGTATTCAAGTAGTTTCCTTTGTGGAAGCTCTTTCTATTTGATACTCCCTAGGGTTAGTTCTCTGGTAGTTTAGGATCTTAGATTCAGTGCTCCCACTGCAGAGGCTCAGGGCTTGATCTTGAGTTTTGCATGGTTCTATATATTCTTTATCACTGGTCATGTATTCCTGTCTGCTCTCAGCTGGTGTTCTGCATAAACTTCTGTGTCTGAAGGTGTATTCCTGATGTATGCATGGAGAGAGATGTATTCCACATCCACCACCTCCTCCACGATCTTGTTCTTTCCCTCAGGCAATAATGGTATTTTGAAGTGCTATTTAAGTTTTATCTAGTATAAAATAGACTGTTTAACTTCATTTTTTCCTAGTAAATATATGATAAATGATCTTTTAATTAATTTTTTTTCTTTTCATTTTTTATTGAAATATAATTGACCTACATTGTTATAGTTGTTTCAGGGGTACAAGGAACACTTACTTGTCTTTCCACTCCTTGTCCTTGAGAGCAGCACCCATAGCCAGCCTGAATCCTTTGCTGTAAATCCATGTTGGCATTTTGCCAGATGCTTCCAGATCATTGGCATGTTTTGCAGCAGCTGTGTATGACCTCTCTGGAACAGACGGATATTCTTGTTATGCAGCCTTGTTGAGAATGTAATCTTTGTTTTCCCCTGATGGCATAGGTTTGGCAGGGAGCTTTCTCTCCAGATCTAAACAGGACACAATTTCAAAAGCCACAGCCTTGAGGGCCCAATACCTGTTTCCTGAGGAATTAAATCCTAGCAAATCCAGAGATTCTAAATACTGTATATCCTATTGACTTTTTTAAAAGTAAAAATCTTTACAGTTAACTTTGGGTTATTCACTGCCATTGAGTTCGAGAGTAATATATCTTCATAAACTATGCAGTATTTATGGATGGTTCAATATATATATTGGGGCTTCCCTGGTGGCTCAGAGGTTAAAGCGTCTGCCTGCAATGTGGGAGACCTGGGTTCGATCCTTAGGTCAGGAAGATTCCCTTGGAGAAGGAAATGGCAACCCACTCCAGTATTCTTGCCTGGAGAATCCCATGGACGGAGGAACCTGGTAGGTTACAGTCCATGGGGTCGCAAAGAGTGAGACACGACTGAGCAACTTCACTTCATGTCTTCTTCAATATATCTATTGATTCTAATTCTTAGTACATACTCTTCATATGGCCCAGTGAGAAGTGGTGGACAGAGGTTGGGAGGTTGGAAGAGAAGTTGAGGTAGAATCCTTTTTTTTGTTTTTTAGTGAATGAAATATTTAACATAAAGTCAGAAATGTGCCTGTAAAATGTCCTTGTATATATATATATATTTTTGAGAGAATGGTTCAGTTTTCTTTATTTCATATTCAAGAAACAGAAATAGTAATCTTAAATAGTAAGACAAAAGCAAACCTTGGAAGTAAGTCCTATTAGAATTTTAGTCCAAGAAAAGATATTAAAAAGAAAGGGGAAAAAAATCCAGATCCCTTTGTAATTAAACAACTAATCAAATTAGAAAGAGGGGAAAAAAGCAGGGAAAGTAGAAAGAATTAGAGGTTTAAATTTACACTTTTCAAGATTGGATTTCACAGGCAGGCTTCATAGTTGGAGTGATCTTTAGTTAGTGTCCTGGTTGACAGATTGTAAACCTCAGTATGGAAAAGAAGCCAGCACACAGCAGAGGTCAGAGCATCCTCAAAGGTGTGCACTGTGGGACCTTAGTAAAAATGAACTAGATTGATCATCTGTTGCCATCACTTCCTAGAGGTCTTTACTGGATTTACACTTTATGAAACATTTAATCACTAGTTTCTTCAAATAATTGTAATAGGATTACTAATGTTCTCCATAGTTGTTGTTAAATCGCTCAGTCCTATCCAACTCTTTGTGACACCATGAACTGCCGCATACCAGGCTTCCCTATCCTTCACCATCTTCCAAAGCTTGCTCAAATTCATGTCCATTGAGTCAGTGATGCCATCCAACCTCTGTCATCCCCTTCTACTCCTGCCTTCAAACTTCCCCAGCATCAGGGTCTTATCTAATGAGTCAACTCTTCACAACAAGTGGCCAAAGTATTGGAGCTTCAGCATCAGTCCTTCCAATGAATATCCTGGATTGACTTCCTTTAAGATTGACTGGTTTGATCTCCTTGCAGTCCAAGGGACTCTCAAGAGTCTTCTCTAACACCACAGTTCAAAAGCATCAATTCTTCAGTGCTCAGCCTTCTTTCTGGTCCAACTCTCACATCCATATGAAGCTATAGCTTTGACTAGACAGATCTTTGTTGACAAAGTAGTCTCTGCTTCCTAATATGCCATCTAGGTCCATCATAGCCTTCCCTCCAAGGAGCAAACGCTTTTTTAATCTCATGACTTCAACTACCACCTGCAGTGATATTGGAGCCCAAGGAAATTAAATTCCCCACAGAGCTTCTTGAAAACTATACTCTTGCATTTCTTTGCTTTTTGGGTTGGTTCCTGGAATCCACGTTCCTCATTTTCAAGTATGATCATGATTAAGGTGAATGTCAGGATTAAAACAGAAAGCCTGTTGATCTCAGATCACTTAACATATCGATGCTGTGGATTTAGTAAATTCCAGACGTTACCTTTCTCTCTACTCCATCTGAGACATGACATCACCTGCCACACAATGAAGGTGGTTACTGAGGTTTTGATAACTGTGCTTCTTTTAGATAAATGGCTTCCAGGGAATTCCTGTAAAATGAAAGTTAGAATGNGGATTTACACTTTATGAAACATTTAATCACTAGTTTCTTCAAGTAAATGTAATAGGATTACTAATGTTCTCCATAGTTGTTGTTAAATCGTTCAGTCCTATTCAACTCTTTGTGACACCATGAACTGCAGCATACCAGGCTTCCCTATCCTTCACCATCTTCCAAAGCTTGCTCAAATTCATGTCCATGGAGTCAGTGATGCCATCCAACTTCTGTCATCCCCTTCTACTCCTGCCTTCAAACTTTCCCAGCATCAGGGCCTTATCTAATGAGTCAACTCTTCACAACAAGTGGCCAAAGTATTAGAGCTTCAGCATCAGTCCTTCCAATGAATATTCACGATTGATTTCCTTTAAGATTGACTGGTTTGATCTCTTTGCAGTCCAAGGGACTCTCAAGAGTCTTCTCTAACACCACAGTTCAAAAGCATCAATTCTTCAGTGCTCAGCCTTCTTTCTGGTCCAACTCTCACATCCATACGAAGCTATAGCCTTGACTAGACAGATCTTTGTTGACAAAGAGGTCTCTGCTTCCTAATATGCCATCTAGGTCCATCATAGCCTTCCCTCCAAGGAGCAAACACTTTTTTAATCTCATGACTGCAGCTACCACCTGCAGTGATATCGGAGCCCAAGGAAATTAAATTCCCCACAGAGCTTCTTGAAAACTATACTCTTGCATTTCTTTGCTTTTTGGGTTGATTCCTGGAATCCGTGTTCCTCATTTTCAAGTATGAACGTGATTAAGGTGAATGTCAGAATTAAAACAGAAAGCCTGTTGATCTCAGATCACTTAACATATCGATGCTGTGGACTTAGTAAATTCCAGACATTACCTTTCACTCTACTCCATCTGAGATATGACATCACCTGCCACGCAATGAAGGTGGTTACTGAGGTTTTGATAACTGTGCTTCTTTTAGATAAATGGCTTCCAGGGAATTCCTGTAAAATGAAAGTTAGAATGATAATTCGGCTTCACTGAAAATGAATGACATGGGAATATTCACATACTTTTTTACCTCATTTTAACTNTCGATGCTGTGGACTTAGGAAATTCCAGACATTACCTTTCTCTCTACTCCATCTGAGACATGACATCACCTGCCACGCAATGAAGGTGGCGACTGAGGTTTTGATAACTGTGCTTCTTTTAGATAAATAGCTTCCAGGGAATTCCTGTAAAATGAAAGTTGGAATAATTTGGCTTCACTGAAAATGAATGACATGGGAATATTCACATACTTTTCAACCTCATTTTAACTTGAGATTCTAATTTGACTGGTGAAATCCAAGGGTAGGCACGTTGGAGAACAGCTCTCCCAGCTGTCTGCCCTCCAGCCACTTGGTGTCTGCTTCCCAGAACCTCCTTCTCCACCCCTAGAACTCCATTGACAAGCTGCTCTCAGATGGAAGCTTCTGCTCACCATCTCCTCCTCGGAAGCATTTCTCATCCCCTCCTTCCTCCTCATTCATTCTTCCAGGTCAAAGATCCTCCTATTTTAAACTCAGAGCAACCTCACCCTTAGAGCACTTAGCCCGGATGTTCCACACACAGTCTCAGCATTTACTGTCATCTCCTCCAACATCATGTAAATTCCATGTCTGCTTCTTTTCCTTAGTAACATATTCCCACTGGGAACCCACTAAGGATCCCAAAGAAATATTTACCAAATAAATGTGCTTACTTATAGTAAACATAACACTAGGTTTGACATGTTCTCTTAAATAGAATGTTTTTAAAAACATCAAGCTTTTGATAATTACTTATATGATGACAAATATTTTAAGGAGAAAGAGGAACTGTAATCAGATGTTCCCCAAAGGTAATCTGAGGATCAGTTTTTACTTTGACAAATGAAATAAAGACTCTCACTTTCTCATAATCANCTCTCCCAGCTGTCTGCCCTCCAGCCACTTGGTGTCTGCTTCTCAGAACCTCCTTGTCCACCCCTAGAACTCCATTGACAAGCTGCTCTCGGAAGCTTCTGTTCACCATCTCCTCCTCAGAAGCATTTCTCATCCCCTCCTTCCTCCTCATTCATTCTTCCAGGTCAAAGATCCTCCTATTTTAAACTCAGAGCAACCTCATCCTTAGAGCACTTAGCCTGGATGTTCCACACACAGCCTCAGCATTTACTGTCATCTCCTCCAACATCATGTAAGTTCCATGTCTGCTTCTTTTCCTTAGTAACATATTCCCACTGGGAACCCACTAAGCATCCCAAAGAAATATTTACCAAATAAATGCGTTTACTTATAGTAAACATAACACTAGGTTTGACATGTTCTCTTAAATAGAATGCTTTTAAAACATCAAGCTTTTGATAATTACTTAAATGATGACAAATATTTTAAGGAGAAAGAGAAACTGTAATCAGATGTTCCACAAAGGTAATCTGAGGATCAGTTTTTACTTTGACAAATGAAATAAAGACTCTCACTTTCTCATAATCATGACAGGAAGTCAGGTCTCTGGCACTCCGTCCCCCACATAAAGCACAGCTGAGAGCTGCCTGGGTTGACCTGCTGTGTTTCTCCAGTGCATCACAATCACTGGCTTCCTTGTGCGTCCCCAAGGGGCCTGAAGAGAGACTGTACTCATGGCTCTATGGAGCTTCCTTCTGCTCCAGACCTTCTCCTTTTCCCCTCCTGCCCTCTCTCATTTTAAATGACCGGGCGCCCTCAGGAATTAATCCCTGGACGTTGACTGCATCATTCCATGTTGCAACATTTGCTTTTGAAGCTCCAGTGTTATCACTTGGAGTCTCTTTATTGAGTGAGCTTCCTGCAGAAGGATGAGTCATCCCAGATGGATAATCCTTAGACCAGACTGGTAATTCTCAATCCTATCCATTCAGTGCCTCCTTTTCCTAAGAAATATGTTATTATTGGCTGAAAAATATGTACAGCCCATAAGTTGAGAACTATGATTTAGTTGGCAGACATTCTGAGGATGTAAGCCTGGGATACAGCCTCTCAGAGAGCTCTGAGTGACTGTCCCAAAGAGGTAAGGATATATAAAAGGGGAAAAACAAAAACATATATTTGAACATCAAAAAGTGACTTCTAATCACAAAAACAGACATATCAAGTAAATGACCTCAGTGCTTTTCTGTGTATAGGAAGATGCAAGAGTCTGGGTTCACTGAAACATTACTTTGATGTGCATCTTAACTACTTAGGGCCAGTGTCCTGCTTTACTCCCTCCCATATCCTCTCAGGGCTCACAGAGGAGGTGGCTGTAGTGGCTGAAGGCAGCAACATCCTTGGTTAACTGAAATTGCATCAGCATTCTTTGTCCACATTTCTTTACCATTCTGAGAAGAAATTAATAGATAAAAACCTACGTACATTTATAAGATTTTCCAAAATGGTGAACACTTGGTGAAGTTGAGGTAAGGTTTTCCTTAGATATGACTGATAATTCCATTTTTGGAAAGCTCTGTATATTGTGCATGTTAAAATATAGTAATGGATATTTAATTAAATGTTTAAAATAATATATATAGAAATAGTAAGTATATACTCTGACAATCCTAGACAGCATATTAAAAAGCAGAGACATGACTTGCTGACAATGGTCCATCTAGTCAAAGTTATGGTTTTTCCAGTAGTCATGTACAGATGTGAGAGTAGGGCCGTAAAGAAGGCTGAGCACTGAAAAATTGATGCTTTTCAATTGTGGTGCTGGAGAAGACTGTTGAGACTCCCTTGAAAAGCAAGGAGATCAACCTAGTTGATCCTAAAGGAAGTCAACCCTAAATATTCATTGGAAGGACTGTTGCTGAAGCTGAAGCTCCAACACTTTGACCACTGGATGTGAACACTCGACTCATTGGAAAAAACCCTGAGGCTGGAAGAAATTGAGGGCAGGAGGAGAAGGGAGTGGCAGAGGATGAGATGGTCAGATGGCATCACCAGTTCAATGGACGTGAGTTTGAGCAAACTCAGAGACAGCGAAGGAAAGGGAAGCCTGACGTGCTGCAGTCCATGGTCTCCCAAAGACACGACTTGGCGACTGAACAACAATAGTAATGCTCTGAAAAATAATTTATACTTACACATTTTATGTTCCAATCTATGCTTTGTCCATAGAATGCTTCTAGAAAATATCCTGGATGCCTGTTTCTGCCCTCCATCCCCCGCAAAGAGGATATACTTTGGGGGTGGGGATAAAATATGTATAAATTTTTAATAATCATGAAAGTATTCCAATGGGATAACACTCAATGAGATAATAATTTAACACAAAATATATCATAGCGCACTCTAAGTCCCATCCCCTTAAAACAAGGAGTAGATGGTGAAGGCAGTCGGTTTGTGGAAGGGATGTGTGGCACCTGTCTAGAGCTGGGAGCACAGACATTGCCTAAAAGGCCAGAATGGAGGGAGGGTTGCTGTGTTGTGCCTTACCAGTGTTCACACTTCTCTGAGAAATTCTACTCCAATCACAGACCTGTTTATAAATCACAGGGCTGTCCTTGAATATGTACTCACCTGGTTAAAAAATACCCAAGATTTCTCAAAAGAGAGAAAAAAAAGATCTGCTAGTACTGCTGTCCTCACATTCTTCACTTATATGTGGAATCTAAAAACCAATACAAATTAACTTATTTACAAAACAAATAGACTTACAGACCTAAAAAACAAACTTATGGTTATCAAAAGGGAAAGGGGGAGAGGCAAATTAGGAGTTTGGGATTAACATGTACACACTACTATATATGGGAAAACCCCATGCACAGAGGAACCTGGTAGGTTACCGTCTATGGGGTCGCAAAGAGTCAGACCCAACTGAACGACTTGGCTTTCTTTTCACTACTATATATAAAATAGATTATCTTCAAGGACCTAATGTACAGCACAAGGAACTCCTCTCAGTATTCTGTAATAACCTATATGGGAAAAGAATCTGAAAAAGAATAGGTATATATACATGTGTGTAACTAAATCACTTTGCTGTACACCTGAAACTAACACAACATTATAAATCAACTATATTTCAATTAGAATAAAGGAAGATTTGGGAAAATTATAATTACTTTTCTCAAAATAACAAAATGAGCATTATAATAAATTTTTAAAAGTCCATGGAGAATGAATCCTTAACAATTTTTTAAAAATTTGGAATGATTTTATGTTGGTTTCACACTGGCTTTGATCCCTACTGTTATTTTTTCTCGTGTTTTAGTTTTAAACCTAAGCTATATTTGATGATGGGAGCACTTGTTTGCTTCTGCTTTTCTTGCAGTTTCTTTCCATCAATCTGGAAGTCTCNAATATGTACTCACCTGGTTAAAAAATACCCAAGATTTCTCAAAAGAGAGAAAAAAAAGATCTGCTAGTACTGCTGTCCTCACATTCTTCACTTATATGTGGAATCTAAAAACCAATACAAATTAACTTATTTACAAAACAAATAGACTTACAGACCTAAAAAACAAACTTATGGTTATCAAAAGGGAAAGGGGGAGAGGCAAATTAGGAGTTTGGGATTAACATGTACACACTACTATATATGGGAAAACCCCATGCACAGAGGAACCTGGTAGGTTACCGTCTATGGGGTCGCAAAGAGTCAGACCCAACTGAACGACTTGGCTTTCTTTTCACTACTATATATAAAATAGATTATCTTCAAGGACCTAATGTACAGCACAAGGAACTCCTCTCAGTATTCTGTAATAACCTATATGGGAAAAGAATCTGAAAAAGAATAGGTATATATACATGTGTGTNCACCTGGAAGTGCATGGTTCACATATTGCTGAAGCCTGAGTTGGAGAATTTTGCTAAGGGCTTTAGCTACTACCAAAGCGAAGTCCTTTGGTAATTATTCATGAAAAGGAATAGCATTTGGTGTTTTTAACATTCTTCTTGAGGGATGCATCATCCTCCCCTCCCCTCCTTGTCGCCCATGATTACAACAACTAATGTTTTGCTGGGCAATTAGTCAATGAAAGGAATAGTCAAATGCCTTTATAAGGATATAGAATTCCTATATTTTCCTTCACTGAATGTTGGACAAAATATGTTCCCTGCCATTTTAATAAACAAAGAATGTTGCTTGCCATTAAGATCTTGGACACTGCAGTTGCCCCTAATGGTGTACCTAAGGGACTGGGGTGGAGAGAAACAGGATGCAGGCCCCAGACAGAACCCCTTTAACATGCATATCAAAGGAATGATTTCAGTGAGCCCAGACTCTTGCATCTACCCGTACACAGAAAGGCAACTATAATCATTAACTTGAGATGTTGGCTTATTTGTGATTAGCAGTAATCTTGATATTTGACTACATGCTTTTTATTTTTTTTTTTTTTTTCAGCAAAAACTTCTATACATCCTGGTTGTGCTTTTTTTTTTTTTTTTCAGTCGATCCCTTATTTAGGAAATTGAATGATTTTAGATCTGTATTCATTTCTGAACTTTTTGTTTACTCACCAATATACGATGATTTGCCAATATGTGATTGTGATATTTTCAGGGGTCCTGAATAGCCATTCAGTTTGAGATTGCTGTGTGTCAATGTCCACCATCACTATGGGTCTGTCTGCT
>SJYH01008138.1:15041-33115 GCA_006408735.1 Sylvicapra grimmia | reverse complement strand
ATTTAGGATGGATAAACAACAAGGTCCTACTGTATAACATAGGGAACTATATTGAGTATCCTGGGATAGACCATAATGGAAAAGAATATATATATATATATATATATATATATATATATATATATATGAAAAAGAATATATATATGAATCATATATACATATGATATGTATATGTATTCAAAAGAGAATACATATATATGAATCACTGTGTATATAGCAGAACATAACATTGTAAATAACTATACTTTAATCCAACTTTCCAAAATGTTTTATTGATTGACTAACAGAATCAACTTAAAGTGGACTAAATTAATGATCTCCAGAATTAACAGTAAAACATGTCATGAATATCATGCATAATAAAAATGAGCCTAAAAAGCTATGTGGAACATGTACACTGCTTTCCATATACTAACAGAGCACAGAAGAGACCGCCCACATCCAGGAAAATTGTACTGACAATAGATAAGACTCTGGGCTGAAACGTGTGCTCATTGTATCTTCCATCACAGCCTTGTCAATGATCTTCTCATGCAAAGGTGTGAACAGAAATTAAAACTATTAGTGAACATCTTGAATAGGCTCTTCAAAGTCCAGTTCAAGAATGTGATCTGGTTCTCAAGTTCATAATTTCAGACAGAGAGTGTAGTTATCAACTTTGGGACTCAGCCAAACACAGCGGGGTGGGAAGGTGGGTGGATCTGAGCTTCAAAGTCTCCCTGAGGGGTGTTCAAGGGCTGACATGAAAGATAACCTTTCACAAAACTAGAGCAGAAGCATTATTTCAATGGTCATACATTTAGTTAAGTACAAGAAAAGGAGGGAGATTTCAAATGTAAGAAAAAGCATATATGTTACTAAATTAGAAATTTTAGCCCTTGATTTGAAAATAGGAATTTTTTTTATTCCTATTCCTGAGAAAAATCCTTATTCCTTATTCCTGAGAAAAATCTTTTTTTTATTATAATGTAACAATTATTTAAAGATGGTGCATATAAAGAAGGAAAGAATCCAAAAAGAACAACTCAGATGTCAGTCAAGATTTCAAAGATTAATATTTACAAAAACAATTGGCAAACAATAGTGTGTGATACAAGAGCAAAACATGTTGCAGCAGATGTCTTGTCAAAAGGCTACAGATGACGAGACGCAGCAGACTCTCGTCCATATGTTTTCTCAGTCTGAGAAAAGAGATCCTCATCCATTTTTCAATTCTGGAGAACACACAGTGCCTGTGTACACAGTGAAGTAGACGTTTTTCTGTCAGGGAACTTAGAGCCAAGAATTCCGGTTTCATTTGGAAAAACATGGCATACACAGTTCACTGGAACATGAACAGAAAATCAAGCAAATAACTTAAATAATCTAAACTACTCAATCTGTCAAGAAACAAACTGCAGAAGAAACTGGAATGGCCATTGGTTTTCTTTGGTTTTCCTGGATATTCTTCTCCCTAACCTTTTGGCAAAAATATTTCAATTCTCTAGTGGGGAACCACCCTCCCATCTTCCATGTTAGTGGCCTGTCTTCAACAGCTGCTCAGCAGTTGGGCTTATGACCGTGAAATAATAAGCAGACAGAGACCAAGCTGGGCAACTGGGAAATTGGAGGGGTCAGTGGTTTTGATTAGGTCAAAGGACAGTCATAACGCTTGTAGTTAAATAAACAAGCTGAATGGGAAAGAGGACAGGGCAGCCAGCGAGACGTCTGAATTTGCTATCATGGGGAAGAAGCAGCTCCTGGTGATGAAAATGTCCAAAATATTGCTAAAGAAGTGGGTGATGGACATGGACAGGAGAAGTGCAGATGCAGGGCTCAAAGGCCTCAGAGGCCAAAGTGCTGAATGTGCTGCCCATGTGGACTGGTCACCTCCATTGTTAGGGGAAACACACTGTCTGAAGCCGCCCACCCTTCAAGCACTAGAGTACCATGTGTGAGTTATTTTATGACAGGAGGTCCTAGTAAGAAAAACAGAGCTAACAAACCACCACTAATCAGAAGAGTTCTGGAAACGTCAAGAGACGTCGTGCATCCTATTAAGCTCCCAGAATCCTCACTGGAATCCATCTTGGCTGAGCAATGCCAATGGACCCTGATTCAGGGTTCTCCACCAGGAAGGACCTTGAATCAGAATGACTGGCCAGAGACAACTGGGAAGCTAATCCCATCACCATAAAACCCGAGACTGCAAGTCACATGGCAGAGCAGTACACCTGGGTTCCCTTACCCTCTTGTTCTCTGCCGGGGCACCAATAAAGTCTCTTCCTTTGTCAGCACATGTGTCTTCTCAGACAATTCATTTTCTAGTGTTAGATAAGAGGCCACTTTCGGGCCCAAGAAGGGGTTTCTATTCCTGCAACACAATTTGACAGCAGGTCTGGGGCTAGAGATGTGGAATGAGAGCTAGGTTCCAAAATATTGGAGAGATCAAAGGCAGCGAAGGTGGCGGCGCGGGAGCGGGGGGTGGGGATGGGAAAGCTGGCAAAGCCAGGGTGACTGAGTCAGAGGGTCTGAGCCTCAAAGAGCTATAGACTTTAAAAGATGGCAGAAGAATCAGTCTAGAAATAACCAAGAGAAATAGCAAGACCAGAGAGCCTCTTCACATACTGGGTATGAGAGAAAAGCTCTAATCCACAGAGCTACTGAGACAGAGAGGTGGCCTCAGGCAAAGAGACTTGATTCAAGCAAGAAGGTGGGGGACTCCCCTGGTGGTCCAGTGGTTAGGATTCTGGGCTCCCAATGCAGGATGCCTGGAGTCAATCCCTGGTCAAGAAACAAGATACTGTGTGCTGCTGCAAAGACCCAGTGCAGTCAAGTTAAATACAATGAAAAATAAACAAAGCAAGAAGGTGGGAGATGGATTGGGAGTTTGGGGTTATCAGATGAAAACTATTATATATAGGATAAACAACAAGGTCCTACTGTATTGCACAGGGACCTATATTCAATATCCTGGGATAAACCATGATGGAAAAGAATATGAAAAAATGTATGTATAACTTTATTACTGTATGTATATGTATAACTTTATCACTGTGCCATACAGAAATTAACATGACAATCAACTAAACTTCCATAATAAAGAAATAAGTGAACAAATAAATCAAAAAAAAATTTCTTTAAAGGAGGTGGAGGGAACACTTATATGAGAAGAGGACACAGGAGCATTTGCTGAGGAGGACAGAAGAGAGGCAGAGCCTGGGAGCCCGAGGAGGAGAGGAATAGCAGGTTCAGGGCAAGGAGACAGGCAATACCATGGAGACAGCAGTGGGAACAGGACTGGGAAAAGGGCTTAGTGTTTATACTTTGTGCCCTGAATGGCAAAGGCATGTGGAATTGATATCAAAGATCTCTTTCAAGAGAGTGGGCAATCGGCCAATAGCCAGAAGTCATATCTAACTCTGCCAAGGGACGGGGAATCTCAGCTGACTCTACATATGGTAAATGAATAAATAAGTGCATGCTCCATGGTGGAAGATGGTGAGAAGCCTAAAGAAAGCATGCCTCTCAAAGGTATACTCAAGTATGAGATCACTTCTGGTTACCACATACCTCCTGGTATGAACATCTCTGGTTACTATATGAATGTACTCTGGCATTTTGAGAGAAGAGGAAACAGACTCACTTCCTGGGATGGGAATTTACAAGTACATCGGTATTACTCCTTGTATCTGATATTAACTATAAGCATTCGATTTGACTTTAACTGTCACGTGCCCTCATTTAGATTTTGTGTGTGCCACCAACTCATTAAACCAAGCTGCCAGGGTGAGTTCATTAACACATCACGTCTGTTTCCCCTATTCCATGACTATAGAACTAGTATTGTCTGTAATTTGAGTCTTAATTAAAAACTCAGCCAAAGGCTATGAACAACTGAGAAAAGATAAACCTGACATCACACTGAGCAATCTGCAAATATTCTAAATGTTGTATGCTGCTCTGTTTTAAGTAACCAAGACATATCCAAAAATGCTTAAGATTTTCAAGCACCAGATGGAATGTGCAGAAACGGAGCCTACCCTGAAGAAATCAGTAAATGGTAGCTGTTCAGAATCACTAAACTTGAGAAGAAATATCTTAAGTTAGTTTGTATTACCTGAAACAAGAAAACAGTTTTTCCTCTGATAGCAATGAGTGACATTCTTAGGGCTTTGTAAGTTGATGCTAGACTAGAATGAAAGGCAGCTTCCCACAATGATTGCAAACTTGGGCTCTGGAGCCAGAAGACCTGAGTTTTCATCCTGGCTCCACCATTTTTTCACTTGTGACCTTGGCCAAGCCCTGTAACCTTTCTGGGCTATGGAGTTTCCTCAATGTGATGTTATGAGGGTTAAACGAATTAACATTGTGGGGCATTTATATAAGCACCTGACTTTGATTATATAATCAACACCATAGAGGGCTTCCCTGGCAACTGAGTGATAAAAATTCCACCTGCCAATGCAGGAGATGGGGGTTTGATCCCTGGATTGGGAAGATGCCCTAGAGAAGGAAATGGCAAACTGTTCCAGTACTCTTGCCTGGGAAATTCCATGGACAGAGGCCCCTGGAAGGCTACTACTGTCCATGGGGTCACAAGAGTAGAACATGACTTAGTGACTAAACAACAACAAAAACAACAGCCATCACGTAAGTTATTTATGTTTCTATCATTTAGAGCATGTACCTTAAAAAGAATGAAAATACATTTTCCCTTTTTTTTAAGATTGCTTGAACTCCCCAGGTTTCTAGAGGCAGGAAAAGAAGTGAAAGCCTGAAAGAGGGTTTCAAAAGGTAAAATCACACTTAAGTGGTCATTTATTTTCTCCATCATTATCTGATTTCTTACCATGTGGAGAAGCATCACATACAGAGCAGAATCAGAACTCCTTGATTCATATCCCTACCTCTGTCACTGACAAATCTATGATTGTGACCAAATCATTTCCCCACCGGGGCCTCAGTCTTATCTATAACAATGGAAATCAAAAAATATTTGCCTACCTCAGAGAGTTACTGTAAGGCTCCAAATGCCCACAGACACATTGTTATTTTGCAAATAGTTTCTCTAGAGATGCACAATCAATGATAGTTAAATAACAGCAACAGCAATAATGGGTTTTAGTGTCTCATATACTAAGTCAGATATTTCCTCTGTGAGCACCTGTCCACAGATGAAAGCATCAGACAGACAAAGTAAAATGTCTCAGGCCCAATCTGCTTCAAGCCTTTACATCCCGCTTTCTTGTTACTGTGGTAACAGCAGAACAGTTTCAAACATCAATTTTGTCCCATGGCAGGAGATCCTGATGCTGTCTGAGAGCAATTGGGGGCCGTAAAGCTAGTTACAGGCTTCCCACGTGGCTCAGGGGTAAAAAATCCACCCTCTAATGCAGGAGACACAGGTTTGATCCCTGGGTTGGGAAGATGCCCTGGAAAAGGAAGTAACAACCCACTCCAGTATTCTTGCCTGGGAAATCCCATGGACAGAGGCGCCTGATGGGCTACAGTTCAGGGGTCACAAAACAGTCAGACACAACTTAGCAACTAGACAACAACAGCAGCTAGTAAGACTAGTTAACCGGATAAATGCAGTGATCAGTTCAGCTGACTGGGTCTCAGCCTTTCTCCAGAGCCTGAATTGCTCTCAGTTTCTCGGTTCTGCAGTGGGCTCTTCCCACTTCTTGTGTGGCCTGAGTTCCCTACTTGTTCTCAAGTTCCTTCTCAGGGGAAGGGGGCCCTTCCTGAGAGCTAAGCCCAGGGGCTGGATCCTTCCTCCCACCTGCCTGCCTTCCGATCCGTCATCCTTCCTCTGCCGCAGCTTCCCTGAGCTGAGCACCCACGTTACCGTTGTCGGTGGATCCCCCACTTCTTTCCCTTCGAAGACAGACCACAAGCAAACACCACACGGCACATCAGACAAAGCCTTTGCTACAAGATAATCTGCTTCACCAGCCCTCAAGAACGTATGGAGATCTCCTTGCAGCTGGCCCAACTCTGCAGGTGTGTCAAGTACCAAGAAACTTTCCTGGGTGACAAAGATGCAAATTAGAATGTGAAGTGATACTTCTAGAACCCACTTCTTGGATATGACTAGTGAAGGGCAATGTGTTATGCAGACAGTCACTAACATTTATTTCTACTGTGTATAAATGTCAGTTCACAGACACTGAGCAATGATTGTGCGCCACAGGGAACACTGCAGGGAATAAGATCACCCATCCCTGTACTCAGTAGCACAGAGCTTAGGACGTGTGGAGTGGGACTGGGGATAAATACAGAGCTAGACCCTTAGGGAATCTCTGAAAGCTCTTCGGGGCATTTCTTCATCACATTTATCAGACCTGTGCTTGAGGAGTTCCTAATTTATTTAAAAGTAACAACACACATCCTTCAAATGGCAAGATAATAAGAGGTCTACACTGAAGAACCTGCCTACCAGTGCAGGAGACGTAGCAGATCCAGATTCCATCCCTGGGTCGGGAAGATCCCCTGGAGGAGGGCATGGCAACCCACTCCAGTATTCCGGCCTGGAGAATCCCATGGACAGAGGAGCCTGGCGGGCTACGGTCCATAGGGTCACAAAGAGGCAGACACAACTGAAACGATTTAGGAAGGGTGTAACAAGACCCAGATGATTTTATAAGTAATTAAATGGTTATAAACTAGAATAATATGGAGTTAAAATAAACTAATCATGGAATGCATCCTGAAAAAGGGTTTAGGTTAGATGTAATTGGAAATAATTAACACAGTAATTTAATAATACATTAATTTTAGCTTTTTATTTTGTTCTTTTTGTTTTCTTTTAAACTTTTTATGTAACCCATGTTTCTTTTTTAATCACAATATCATCGATGTATAAATCAGTCTCTTGGATTCTGTGGGAGAGGGAGAGGGTGCGATGATTTGGAAGAATGGCACTGAAACATGTATAATATCATATAAGAAATGAATCGCCAGTCTACGTTCAATGCAGGATACAGGATACTTGGGGCTGGTGCACTGGGATGACCCAGAGGGATGGTATGGGGAGGGAAGTGGCAGGGGGGTTCAAGATTGGGAACATGTGTACACCCATGGCGGATTCATGTTGATGTATGGCAAAACCAATACAATACTGTAAAGTAAAAAAATAAAATAAAATCTGAAACAAAAAAATAAAAAAAAATTAAAAATGAAATAAATGAAAAAACAGACAACCAAAAATATCATTTTTCACTACAACCATTAACTACAAATAATTGGATAATTTTTGAGTACTGATAATATTTTCAACATGATCTTTCAGTCATTGATCTCTACAGAATCAAAGCTTAACTCAAGAATCATTGAGGCAGTGACATTACTGTCAGATTTTTAAGTGGGAGAGTAAAGTCAAGATGTATTTCAGAACTTTATAATTTTTGTAATAAGGGTACAGTGATGAATAAATCTGATAAACATATCACTTTGATGGCCTAAAATAAGCGGCCAAGCCAGCCCAGCAACTGACGAGTGAGTAAATTTCTAAAATTTACTTGTCTCTTTTGTGCCCACCTTAATGCTAAGTCTTTCTGCCCCTATAAAAATATAAAACAAAAACTCCAAAGGGTAAGAGTATACTAATTATATTTCTAAACAGATCTCTTACTGTAAGGAGACATCAACATATTTTCATATTCCAATCATTAGTTACCTAGATAAAACACAATACACACGCCCTCACAATACAGGAATGGCAGTACAAAAGGTTTATAACATCATTTACTGTATCCAGCTTTAAAAAATATTAGAATACAGGGGGAAAACTTCACTCACCTCTAAAATCTGTGTTTTTAAAGTTCTACAAAATGCATCTGATGCTAAAACTGAAACTTATTTTTCCTTAGCAAAGCAATTCTTAAGCTACAGTGCACTTTATGTAACAATTCTACATAATTTGTTTATCTGCCTCCTAAAAAAGTGAAATAAGCATATGCATAGAAGGTGAATAATTCTGCAGACTCTTACAATAAGAGGAGTTTGATACAATTTATAAATTTGCAACAATGTAATTACTGCTGGGACTGACAAGTCTGCATATTTGATGTAGGAGTGAAGTTCCTTGGTATTTTTCTGACATTCTTTTGGCTGCTTTTCAAAATCAGAAACAAAAGATTAATTACAATGATTTTTTTTCCTGCTGAAGAAAAAAATAAAACCTAGTTAACTCAGTAAATTTTTGAGTTAAAGGTATCTTTAGAAGGTATCTTAAAAATAACTCCAAGCATCCTTTCTTAAAGATCTTTATTCCATATCAATCCAGATACCAACTTTCAAACCAAGAAGCTCTGTCTGTCATCATTGTACAGTGTGTAAATATCACCTGTCCCACCTGGGCATTCATAAAGATCACAGCTCTCAATTAGATGCTATGTTGTTTGTTGAATGCCACATTTCCACAAGAGGCTATCTACCATGTCATCTTATAAGCATTGCTTGGGACTTTTATATATAATATTCAGGCTACTAGCAACTCAGACATGATCACAGGGTGGGACCTGGGAAGCTCTGATATTGATCTGCAGGTCTGTAAAAAATAATCTTAAAAATCTGCACAGCTCTTGCATCACATTGTTCCCAAACAGCCCAATCTAAAATCTTCAAGCCTTTCCTCAGCAGCCCATTGAATCAATGCTTTATGCTTTCCAGCACACATGCATATAAATTTTCATCAAGAACAAAACTAAAAAGCTTTTCATTTTATTAGGTGAATATCTGAGAAAATAGAAGGGCTGTGATTGTAAACTGTATCATCTGTTTGGTTCTAACATCTTGTTAAGACCTCAGAAGCCAAAATGTTTGGGTGGAATACAACCTATCTTCACCTACTTACACTATATACTTTGGTTTCCCCATCAGTAAGAGAGGTGTAATACCAATCACAAAGTAAGTGAAAGTATTAGCTGCTCAGTCATGTCCAACTCTTTGTCACCCCATGGACTGTAGCTCACCAGGCTCCTCTCTCCACAGAGTTCTCCAGGCAAGAATACTGGAATGAGTTGCCATGCCCTTCTCCAGGGGATCTTCCTGACCCAGGGATCAAACCTGGGTCTCCCACATTGCAGGCAGATCTTTAACCAACTGAGCCACCAGGGAAGTCCGATGACAAAGAGTTAAAGATTAAATAAGATAATACATACGAAGGGTCAGGAATAATATCTGATTTTTTAATAAGGTTTCCCTAGTGGCTCAGATAATAAGGAGTCTGCCTGCAAGGCAGGAGACCTGGGTTCGATCCCTGGGTTGGGAAGATCCCCTGGAGAAGGGAATGGCTACCACTCCAGTATTCTTGCCTGGAAAATTCTATGGACAGAGGAACCTGGGGGGTTATAGTCCATGGGTTCACTATTTTTTATTTATTAAAGAGAGATAAAATACTTAATACTATGGATGACAAAGAGTTAAAGATTAAATGAGATAATACATACAAAGGATCAGGAACAGTATCTGATTTTTAGTGAGCTCCCAAATAAATGCTAGCAATCATCATTTTATAAAAACAAGCATATAAAACTACACCAGAGTAGAAGTGGTTTCTAGATCCCTTTGCAAAAATATTCCAAGAATATATATAGCATTTCAAATCTGAAAATATGAAGAATATTGAACTTGACTAAACATCTTTGTTGTCCTGTAGGTTTTTTGTATTGTCAGTATAACTTACAAGTGGATATGAATATACTCACTGAGGAAATTATGATTGGCATTCTAAATAGGTCAATTTCTTTGACTACAAGGAAAGAGACTGTAAATCAACAGATCCGCAGGCTATCAGGGGATATTTTCAGGGCTCCTTATCTTTTCCAATTCTACAGGACAGAAGCTACGAATTTTAGACGTTCAGGATCAGATCTTATAAACATCTTTACTATTTATTATTTACATATTTCTCCCTTTTATGAGAGAAATAATTTCTAATGCTCTACAAATCTTAATGAAAATATATACTGAATAGCATAAGATGAAGAAAACCAACTTGAAAAAAAAAAAAAAGTCCTTCAAGCCAAACCAATCCTCTGAACACAGTTCTTACTATTTCCTGCTCAGCATCCCGACCATCCACCTCCATCCAACCCGTACAGCTCTATCTCCTGACCACCTCAGGTAAACCTTACTCAGACCTGGACCTAAAAACACCTTGAAGTACACAAAACTCAGGTGCGGTGCTAAATTAAGCTTTGCTGTTCAAAATCACACACATCCTAACAGGTATTTCTATTTTGTGGTGGAGTCACAGAAATAAAAGGGCTTCGCTGGTGGCTCAGATGGTAAAGAATCTGCCTGCAATGAAAGAGACCCAGGTTTGATCCCTGGGTTGGGAAGATCCCCTGGAGAAGAAAATGGCTACCCACTCCAGTATTCCTGCCTGGACAATTCCACAGACAGAGGAGCCTGGTGGGACACAGTCTACGGGGTCGCAAAGAGCTAAACATGACTAACACTTCCACTTCCACAGAAATAAGAGTAGAAAAACATGGCACTGAGGATGGAGAATATTAGAAATCATACTGCCCTCAAGACATTTCAAAAAACATTCCTTTCTTCTCTTTCCCTACACACATTTTCCAATACACATATTTTTTAAAGTGCAAATAAACATGCCTGCTGTTGTTACCTAAAAGGATCCTTTCAAATGGAACCCATCGCAGAGGAAACCTGAGCTTTCAGGGTACTTGTATATATCCTTTGTAACTTTTTGCTT
Organism: Sylvicapra grimmia; assembly: GCA_006408735.1. Taxonomy (NCBI): domain Eukaryota; kingdom Metazoa; phylum Chordata; class Mammalia; order Artiodactyla; family Bovidae; genus Sylvicapra; species Sylvicapra grimmia. The sequence goes on along the minus strand of SJYH01008138.1, from coordinate 22,407 downwards.
TTCTACCAGAATCGCCTAAACAAATAAAACTTTATAAAATTTTTATAAAACTCAGCTAACTCCCTATTTCAGGGATCTTAATATACAACTGTCATGTTTTAACCTTCAATAAAAATAAGCATTGTCACTTGTAACAAATGGTACACAGATGATCAGTGGGTTTCACAGAGGCTTGCCTAATAGAAAATTAAATTTTCATTTACTTGTATTATTCTATTTGAAATCTTCAGGATATTACCACCCACATCTTCTCTCTCAGCCTTTGGCACAAAGGAACATAAAGCAAGGAAAAATATTAAGTAAAATTAATTTAGGAGCTATGATCAAAGGGATTATAAATTGAATACATTTTAAAAATCAATTAAATAACAGAAAAATGTAGTTACAAGAATTTTTCCTTAATATTTCATACAGAGAGGGCTAATAAAACCAGAAAACTATGGTCTCGAAGTCCAAAATTGCTTTAAGAACATCTGTCTCAACCATGTAGCAAATTTACTTCACTGCTCTATTTTTAAATTTTCACCACTATGCACATACACAGACACACACACTTCTAGTACCAGAGACGAAAGAAACAAAAATGAAAATGGAGATTTTCTTTTACAATATTAAATTTAAATTAATGAAGTCTCAAACGTAACATTATGATGTTGTTTAGTTGTTAACTGTTTCTGACTATTTTGCAACCCCACAGACTAGAGCCCACCAGGCTCCTCTGTCCATGGGATTTCCCAGGTAAGAATACTGGAGTGGGTTGCCATTTCCTTCTCCAGGGCATCTTCCCAACCCAGGGATCGAACTCCAGTCTCCTGCGTTGGCAGACGGGTTCTTTACTACTGAGCCACCAGGGATGTGGCGCAACATTAAGATGGCTAGTGAGAAAAACCCTGGTGTGAGTTTTCTGTTTTGATTTAATTCTGAGAGATCTCTTGGGAGTGCTTCAATATACAGACAGTAGACGTCCAGCTGACTGTCAGGCAGCCAGGTCCTAGGTAAACTATGTGACAATGCAATTCAATCATCTGCGTCTCTCCACATTACAAACCTGGACGTTCTGCTTCCTGTTCTATATACTTCCTGGAACTGCTGAAAGGTAGCAAAATATTTTACAGTGCTTTGAAAACAGCAAAATGATAGAAATTCAAAGCAATTTTTGTCATATTCATCCACATTTAAACTGTCCCACATTTTAATCAGCCATAGGTAAGCTCTCCAGTAAAAAGATCATTGTGATAGATTGGGTAATGGCCCTCCCAAAGATGTCTATGCCCTAGCAACAAAAACCTGGGACTGTCACCTTACTTGGTAAAGGAATTTTGCAGGTGTGATTAAGTTAAGGATCTTGCGATGGGAAGATTACACAAGATTATCTAGCTGGTTCCAATGTAATCACAGTGTCCTTATAAGAGGAAGGCAGGAGGGCAAGAATAAGAGTGGGGGATATAACAATGGAGTCTTTCTCTGTGTATATGTCTGTGTGCGTGTGAGAGAGAGAGAGAGAGAGATAAGGCCGGGGGTGGGGAGGGAGGGTGTTGAAGACACTACAGCTGCCTGCTTTGAAGACGGAAGGAGAAGCCATGAGCCAAGGAGTGCAGGAGGCCCCTAGAAGCTAAAAAAGGCAAATAAAATGAATTGTCTCCTGGAGTCTCCAAAAAGAATTCAATTGATATTTTGATTTTCAACTTCAACCTCCAAAACTGTTAAGATAATAAACATGTGGGTTACAAACTAATGAGCTACTTGATGAGGATGAAGGAAGAGAGTGAAAAGCTGGCTTAAAACTCAACATTCAAAAAACAAAGATCATGGCATCTGGTCCATCATTTTATGGTAAATAGAAGGGGAAAAAGTGGAAACAGTGACAGATTTTATTTTCTTGGGCTATAAATCACTGCGGACAGTAATTGCTGCCATGAAATTAAAAGATGTTTGCTCCTTGGAAAAAAGCTATGACAAACCTAGACAGTACATTAAAAAGCAGAGACATCACCTTGCCAACAAAAGTCTGTATAGTCAAACTACGGCTTTTGTAGTAGTCATATATGGATGTGAGAGTTGGACCATAAACAAGATCGAGCACCAAAGAATTGATGCTTTCGAATTGTGGTGATTGAGAAGACTCTTGAGAGTCCCTTGGACAGCAAAAAGATCAAACCAGCCAATCCTAAAGGAAATCAAGCCTGAATATTCATCAGAAGGACTAATGCTGAAGCTCCAAAATTTCAGCCATCTGATGTGAAGAGCTGACTCACTGGAAAAGACCCTGATACTGGGAAAGACTGAGGGAAAGAGGAGAAGGGGACAACAGAGGATGAGATGGTTGATGGAAACACTGACTCAGTGAACATGAATTTGAGAAAACTCCAGGAGATAGTGATGGACAGGGAAGCCTGGCGTGCTGCAGTTCACAGGGTTACAGAATCGGACGTGACTTTGACTGAACAGCAATAACGAGTAGAAACCTAACATAGTAACGAAAACACAACCACCTGTTATCCAGGACAGATAATCAGGATTTTTCCTGAAAATACATAGTAAGTTGTAAAATAACTTACGTGAATTTGACCAGCTTCTGAATCTGTTACCCAAGGCCATTTCATCCAGACTGGTGGGTCCTTTAGGTCCCCTCCACTGGCGCAGAAAAGGGAGCACCAGCCATGTAACATGGGCCAGCTGGTAACATGGGCCAGCTGACAACATGCAGAGATTGTCCATTGCTGTCTCTTTCCCAGCAGAGGTATTTGAATCATTCTAGATCTAACATGCTTTCTAAAAATTTCATATAGGGAGAAGTCTTCTCCTTCCACTAGTAGAAATGCTTCTCACTCTACAACATTTAGAATTAAAATGTTGGCTAAGATCTAGAATTCTTTCAGCTACAGTTTTCTTATTCCATCTTTAATAGACATAGAAATTAAGAAATGATATTTATGTAAGTCTCTTTTAGGTTTTTCTTTCTAAGTTAATGACTACATTTCAATATTCCTTAATGTTTAATTCTAGGTTTCTAAACTTTTGTCTATTTTGGATATTACATTCTACTATATTCTGTCTGCTTATCACTTAAAATCCAGCCCCCCCAAATATGTTGGACAAAATATACTAGTCTTTCTTAATAGTGATATACATCATTTGTAAAAGTTGTCTGTGATCTGATAAATAAGATTAGGCTGAGAGGAAGGAGCCCTGGTTTTGGCTGGTTCTGGACCTGCTATGTGACCTTGTGTAAATCACACTATCCCTCTGGGTCTCAGTGACATCATCTATAAACCAGCTTGGACTAAATACCCAGATACAAGGTCTTAAAAAGAGAGGCACCATGGAAGCAACCTAGATGTCCATGGACAGATGAATGGATAAAGAAGTTGTGGTACATATACATAACAGAATATTACTCAGCCATAAAAAGGAAAGCATCTGAGTCAGTTCTAATGAGGTGGATGAATCTAGAACCTATTATACAGAGTGAAGTAAGTCAGAAAGAGAAAGACAAATATATTCTAATGTATATATACAGAATCTAGAAAAATGGCACTGAAGACTTTGTCATTTACAGGGCAACAATGGAGAAACATGAACATGGGGAGAGGGTGAGATGTATGGGTAGAGTAACATGGAAACTTACATTACCATATGTAAAACAGATAGCCAACGGGAATTTGCTATCTGGCTCGGGAAACTCAAACAGGGGCTCTGTATCAACCTAGAGGGGTGAGGTGGGGAGGGAGATGGGAAGGAGTTTAAAATAGGAGGGGATACATGTGTATCTATGGCTGATTCATGTTGAGGTTTGACAGAAAACAACAAAGTTGTGTAAAGCAATTATCCTCCAATAAAAAATAAATTAATTTAAAAAAGAGAGAGGCACATAGTATTTTGTTAATTCTATTGAGAAAGTATCACTTTTGGCAAAAACAGTTGATAAGTATTCTTCATTAGCTCCTTCACAAAGATAACACTGGGGGTATTGAGGCGTATTTGTATTTTAATAATCCCAATTCCAGATTGCGAAGGCTCAGTTCTGAAAAAGCCTGAGGGACACTGCAGGCACCCTGAGAAGGACAAGTTTCTGGAGGCTAATGGATGAGGCAGGGGAGGCAGAGGGGCTCCTGTAATACCCAGGCAGTGCAGAGCCCCTGAAGGTTCCCGAAAGGCTCCCATGATCTCTGCAGACACTGACAGGACCCCGGAAGCATGTGAGATGCACTCCGTGGCGGCCCTGAGCAAGCTGTGCCATTGGTCTCCATCTCCGCAGTGCCCGGACACTAGGGCCGCCATTTAATAGCTGCTCAGGCAGTGTGAGCTGCCAGACTGAATGAGCCTGAAGGGCCTCAGCTGACCCCTTCCCTGAGGACCGTGTCCTGGGCCGCCGTTCACATCATACTGGATGGGAAGAGTGACCTTGGAGCTCTGAAAACAGCAGCCCTGCCTCCCTTCAAGGAGGTCTCAGGGAACTGGGCACTGGTGTTTTCTAGACCAGAGAAGATGGAAGCCTGAACTAGTTAGTGGTGGCCCTAGGAGTGTAAAGGAAGCAGCATGAATTATTTTACAGTGGTTTGGGAGATGTGCTGAAATTCTCCTGACTAGCCACAGTAAAATCTTGCCTGATTTCTTTCCTAGTTGCCTTTATAGTAATTCAATAATCATCTATTATATAAAACTGAAAGGCTTATCACATATCTTCTGTTAAGCACAAATAACTGTTATCATAAACTTTACTCATCTGTAAAAAATTCACATGACCTCATTTTTTCTACTTTAGGATCTGATACTTCAGCCAGTATCAAACAATGTACAGCAACAGTTTGAAGAACCAAAGGAGAAAGAAACAGAAAGTCCCAAGGAACTCTATGTACTGTTTTTAAGAACATACCATATAGTCAAACTTATAAGCGTATTTCTTGAGTCCTATGCTACAGCAATATTTATTGAAACTGTATTGACCACCTGTATTTTATTAATGTTTCCCAAATATAGTTTTAAGGATGATGAGAACTAATGCAATGCAGAAGTCATTTTGATTGCTACAGCAAACAACTGATTCAAAAGCTGTATTTTGAAGCTATCCCCCCTTCTATTAATATCCAAGATTCCACTGCAATTCTTTTCTACCAAAATATGTTAAAAAAAAAACTACCACTACAATCTTTTTGGAATTAGATAGCATATACATAAATAAAATAAAATCTTTCAAATTTTAAACATACCAGATAATTAATATTTATAGAAACAGAACAAAAAATTATTAAGGAGCATGTTATAACTTATGTTTGATATCTAACATAAAAGTAAACAGTAAAGGTAGCTAGCTAAAAAAAAACCTACATTAGATTTATATTTTATATTTAAGTGTATCACCTTGGGTATTAAACATGCTGCCAGCTATTTCTTAATGAGCATCTGAGCTGTCATTTTTAATAACAGACTGACAATTATTATCTATAAGTTGATATTGCCTGAAAATCATCTGTGCAATATTTAGTATAGTTAAGAATAGAAACTTACAGTTCCATTTATTTAAAAAAGTATTATTTTATAATACTGGGTATAATATTATAGAAAATGACATGAACATATACGTACAATGAAAAATCAACATAGCAGAACTTTGTACAAAATCTTAATAATGCTTAAGAAAGATCATTTGGTCCATTGACACTATATGAGAAAAATATACATATTCATGACAAAATATAATAATAACAAATAAACCAAATATTTGGGCCATTCTAATCTTAGTTACTTCTCAAATCAAAAGTAAACATTAAGAGATGAATAACATAAAAACTCAAATTATCTAATTCATCTAAGTACACACACTATAATATGTAATACAAATAATCAAATAATAGCCTATTGTAACTTATTCATTATAGTATTCTAGAAATTCTATTTTATTTTCAAATACCAAGAAAAAATTTTAAATACCTCTTCCACAAAGCTGTCTTTCTTCTCTAGCATTTCTCGTAAAGTCTGAAGAATTTTAATGCACAATTTTTCTTCTTTTTCCATCAGTTTCTTTGTATGATTAATTAACCTTAAAACAAAACATTAAGCCTTAATAGGACAGTAATTTCTCTTTAGGTTAATATAATAGCATCATATACTAGAGGGAAAAAAATAATCCCACCATTATTTTAGAGTATAAAGCACGCTAGACACATGCCATCAAAGTTTTAAAATTATACTCCAGCTTATAAACTTTGTATTATAAAACTTTTGCTTTATAGTCAGTATACCCCAGGGCTTCTCAAATTTATTCAGGTAACATACCTTTAGTGGGACACAATACTCTAAAAAGACCAATGAAACTCTGATTATCTTCGAGTCTATGAACTAAAACAAGTTTATTAGGAAAGAAATATGAATATCTGCAGTATAGTACACTTTATTATATTATGCTATACTATATTATTTTCCATGTAGTATATCACATTAACTATATAATAGCAGCATACAACACTGGAGCCCTAGAATTAATGGGATGCTTTCCAGTTTCCACTAATAATAACTGCTATTTTTCACTGCTAGGGCTTGGTAGAAATTGGCAGTTTTTGTGATTAGAAGCAAAAAAAAAAAAGTAAATTCAAGATAGTCTATCCATTTACTCTTTTTGCTATAATTTGGGCAAAGATTCTAATTAATTTTACAGTGGTGACCTCTGCAGTGGAGTTCTGTCAGGAGAAATATTTGAGGTCACAGTTATATAACAGCTCCAAGAACTCAGAATCAAGTAAGATGCTGAGAATCAGAATTTCAGCTTAGCACCTACAACTCGTGTTGTTAAAAAGCTGGTTCTCAAAACAACCCCTTGAGAAATATCCTCCTAGAAGTAAACAAAACCATGTAGAATATAATGGAATAATCTGATTTCAGTGACATAACGGGAATCCTATGGGACAGTGCCCTGAGGAAAAGTGAGCTTTCACTAGATAGCGGCTAGTCAGTGCTTATCAAGTGTCAGAGTGAAATATGAGCACTCTCCATGAATTTTCTCCACTTGTCTTCACAGCAAGCCAAACTCACATGTTAGGTTCTATTAACAGGATAATTTTGCTAATAAGAAAACAGAGACCCAAAGAGGTAAAGCAACTTTCCTCTGGTTACACAACTGTTAAGTCGTGGGATCTGGAAATAGACTAGGTCTATGGAGAAGGCAATGGCACCCCACTCCAGTACTCTTGCCTGGAAAATCCCATGGACGGAGGAGCCTGGTGGGCTGCAGTCTATGGGGTCGCGAAGAGTCGGACACAACTGAGCAACTTCACTTTCAATTTTCACTTTCCACTTTCATGCGTTGGAGAAGGAAATGGCAACCCACTCCAGTGTTCTTGCCTGGGACGGGGGAGCCTGGTGGGCTGCC
>SJYH01008137.1:0-12110 GCA_006408735.1 Sylvicapra grimmia | reverse complement strand
GATGGCCCAGCCAGTAGTGAATCCACCTGCCAATGCAGGAGACGTGGGTTCAGCCCCTGAGTGAGGAAGAGTCCCTGGAGAAGGGCATGACAACCCATGTAAGTATTCTTGCCTGGAGAAACCCATGGGCAGAGGAGCCTGGCAGGCTACAGTCCATGGGGTCACAAAGTGTTGGACATGACTGAAGGGACTAATACATGCAAAGAAAAAAACAAAAGAGAGAGAGAGAGAGAAATGAATATTTTATTCTTTTTTCTTTTTTGAGAAGAAAGAAGATCAAGAAAACCGTGAGCAGGCTTGAACATTTCTAGTTTTTTTTACTTTAACTGCTCATAACTCTGAATGTCTGTGACTAAGTTTGCTTTTCTGTCCCCTAACTCTGCAGGAGCTACGAGTAACATTTTTTCCTTGGACTCTGCTAAATGCATCACCTATCTGGTGGTTACCCTTACAACACCCTTCCCGTTGTACTTACATATCAGAAAGAAGGCCACTGAGCCACCCCAACTGCCAGAGTCAGTTACTGGGTTATTGACTTCAGTCTAAGACTGTCTCTGAAACAATGCACGAGGAAGAGATCTAGATCCTACCCACTTTGTNCAGAAAGAAGGCCACCGAGCCACCCCACCTGCCAGAGTCAGTTACTGGGTTATTGACTTCAGTCTAAGACTGTCTCTGAAACAATGCACGAGGAAGAGATCTAGATCCTACCCACTTTGTTCCTCATCACTGACACCTGGCTGTGAGCCCTTCCCTTATATAGGCCCCTAGACTCTTCATAGGCAAGGGGTGGGAGGGTACTCAGTCCTTGAGGCATGACCTTACTGTGCTCCCCTCTCTGCTGGCTTGAGAATAAAAGCCATCTTCGTATATCCTTTAAACTCTGTCTCTGTATTTTTTATTTCGCTTCCCTGGGCAGAGAAAGCCAATATTTTGGCCAGCAACAATTCTAGTTCTTGGCCATTGCCAATCGAGCTGCCCTGAAAACAAGGTACACGGGTCACTGTGAATTCTGATTTNAGATCTAGATCCTACCCACTTTGTTCCTCATCACTGACACCTGGCTGTGAGCCCTTCCCTTATATAGGCCCCTAGACTCTTCATAGGCAGTGGGTGGGAGGGTACTCAGTCCTTGAGGCATGACCCTACTGTGTTCCCCTCTCTGCTGGCTTGAGAATAAAAGCCATCTTCATATATCATTCAAACTCTGTCTTTGTATTTTTTATTTTGCTGCCCTGGGCAGAGAAAGCCAAGATTTTGGCCAGCAACAATTCTAGTTCTTGGCCATTGCCAAACGAGCTGCCCTGAAAACTAGGTGCACAGGTCACTGTGAATTCTGATTTTCTCTGGGTCTGCGCCCAGACATGGGATTGTTGGGCCATGTGGTTTCTGAGTGTTTAGTTGAAAAAGAACCTCCTTGCTGGTTTTGATAGTTCCCACACCCGTTTGCATCCCCACTGAGAGTGTAGGAGGATCCCCTTTTGCCTCCATCCTCTGCAGCCCTTATTCTCTGTAGATTTTTAGACAGTGGCCACTCTGACCTGTGGGAGGGGATTTTTCATGAGAGTTTTAATTTGCATGGATTTAATACATAATGGCATGCTGCAGTCCATGGGATTGCAAAGAGTAGGACACAACTGTGCAACTGAACTGAATACATAGTGAGCTGGACGAAATTTTCAGGTGCTTTTCGATACTGTACAGGGTGACTACAGTTTACCTCTTGACATTGTTTTCTTGAAAGGTGACCCTGTTTTGGGTTCTTGTCTGATGATCTAGGTGGGGACATGACTAGAAAGGAGGGTTCATTTACGGTCCCACAGGCCTTGTGAATATGAAAAGCCAAGCAACATTAGGTTTCAAGTTGTTTTTCTGGAAGACAGTTCTAAGGAAACAACATTGCATCCTGCCCCACCTTGGTCCTCAGTCATTGAGATTCATGGAAAACTCTGTTCATTGACTGTCAGCTAGAGTGGAATGTGCCAAGGCTTGAGTCTCATTTCTCCTTCCCCCTTACCCAGGGTCTCCAGGACACATGCCAGTTTGTGGACACCAGTCTGCAGAGGGTGCTGTCATCTGTAGGTTGGGTGACCATAAGGATGGAGGCTGGAGGTAGGAACCCCAGCTTAGGGGACATAGAGTGGCCAGGGGACCTTGCAAACCTGTTCCAGCCTGGAGGCTCCACCAATTCTTGGGTGATGTAGGCTTTGTTTCTCTTCAGGAGGTTCCACCTGCATTTGGAGATTGGATGCTCATGCAGAGGGAAGGGGGCACCACAGGTCCATTGTGTGGTCACATTTCCTGCCCCATGCTCCCAGCTCCGTCTGCACTGAGACCCTCCAGGCTTGGGACCAAAACCAGCTCAGGCTCCAGGGATGTGACAACATCCGGGTCACCATGGCCTGAGGACAGTAGAGGCAGCTTTTCTGATTCCTTTTTTTGTACTTTTATTCCCTAATTTGAATTGGCGCATGTAGTTGAATGACAGGGTTGTGGGAGTTTTTTTGTTTTTATTTGGAACTGCAGTAATTTGATTCACTTGTATGTAGATGTGTATATCTACTCTTCCAGGTTCTTTTCCGATATAGGATGTTACAGTGTTGAATAGGATTCCTGCTTACACAGTGGTTCCTGGTGGATTGTTGTTGTTTTTTAGTAATATTATCCTCCCTATGTTAGACTGAATCAGTTCTTTACTCTCTGTCCCACAGTTGTTGTTGTTTTCTTTCTGGGGACGATTGATTATTTTCTGAATCTGTGAGACTGTTTCTCTTTGGTAAAAAGTTCATCTGTATCTATTTTTAGATCCCAGCTACAAGTGATATCTTATGCTAATATCCCTCCCTGTCTCCCTCACCTCACTTGCTTTGTCATCTCTACTTTACTCCCTGAGGCCTCCCATGGCATTCTTTCCTGCTTGTTATGGCTGAGTGATGGTTCATCGTCTATGTACCCCTTCTTCTTTATTCTTTATGGATGTCTTTGTTTGCAAGTATTTTTTTCCCATTCTGAGGACTGTCTTTCTCTTTTATTTAGGGTTCCTTTGCTGTGCAAATGCTTTTAAGATTAATTCAGTCCTGTTTGCTTAGTTTTGGTTCATTTTTCATTATTCTGTGCACACTTGGTAGAATTGATGGTGCAGCATGCCCCCCCCATATTGTCCTCAAAATTGCATAATATCCATCCAACATTTAGATCTTTAACTTTTTGAAGTTTATATTTGTGTATGGCTTGAGGGATATTCTAATTTCATTCTCATTTTAATTATTGATGCATGTCCAGGCTCTCCTCCATAGTGGCTTTCTCCTATTTTCACTTTAGCAACAGAGTTGGATGGTTCTCTTTTCTTCATGGCATCGGGCAGGTTTAACCTTTGTAGAGTGCTTGACAATCACTATCCTGATTGGTGTGAGGTGATACCGAACACCCTTCCCTAATATTTAGCAATTTTGACATCTTTCATGTGATATTTTAAAAGTGTGAGTTAAAGGTACCTGTTAAAACTGGCTTTGTGATGGTCTACCCAGTTATGAATACTTTTTGATGACCACGCCTAGGAGACTCCAGGAGATCAGTTGTTGTTTACTTAGAAAAGCACGGACCTTATGAATATTAAATGCCCATCAACACGGCTTTCTGTTGATGGGCAGGACTGTGGCCCTCTCTGTTGTTTTACCTGAGACCAAACTATGGTGGAGGTAATGAAGACAATGGTGACCTCCTTCAAAAGGTCCCAGTGCCCCTGACACTGCAGGAGGCCATGACTGATCCGTGCCTCTGCCGGAGGACCCTGGGTACTCACGGGCAAGTCTGGGTCAGTCTCTTATGGGGTCACTGCTCCTTTCTCCTGAGTCCTGGTGCACACAAGATTTTGTTTGTGTCCTCCATGAGTCTGTTTCCCTAGTCCTGTGGAAGTTCTGTAATCAAATCCCAATGGCCTCCAAAGTCTAACTCCCTCGGGATTCTCAGTCCATTTGCCAAATCCCCAGGTTGGGAAATCTGGAGGAGGGGTGGTGTGTGTACCGACCTGGAATGGATGGAACTGGGGTGGTCTGTGTGCTGACCTGGCATGGATGGAGGTGGGATGGTCTGTGTGCTGACCTGGCGTGGATGGAGCTGGGGTGGTCTGAGTGCTGACCTGGCATGGATGGAGTTAGGCGGGTCTGTTTGCTAACCTGGCATAGATGGAGGTGGGGTGGTCTGAGCACTGACATGGATGAAGGTGGAGTGGTCTGTGTGTTGACCTGGCATGGATGAAGCTGCGGTGGTCTGTGTGGTGACCTGGTATGGATGGAGGTGGGGTGGTCTCTGCACTGACCTGGCATGGATGGAGCTGAGGTGGTCTGTTTTCTGACCTGGCATGGATGGAGCTGAGGTGGTCTGTGTGCTGACCTGGCATGGATGGAGTTGGCGGTCTCTGCAGTGACCTGGTATGGGTGGAGCTGGAGTGGTCTGAGTGGTGACCTGGCATGGATGGAGCTGGGGTGGTCTGTATGCTGACCTCACATGGATGGATTTGGGTTGGGTCCAATCTATGTCTTCCTAAGTGACAAGAGTTAAGCTGAGGTTGACTGGTGGGTGGGAGAGCTTGTTTGTGATCAGGCAGGGAGGAGGCATCTACCTGGAGCTTTTAAGTTACCTAGGTCTCATTGGTTAACTTCTGTTGTTCAGTCCTTTGGTTTTTAGCCACGTTCCTTCATCTGCTGGATGTTTCTCTGTCAATTCCTTTTGTTGAATTTACTGTGTTTGTGATCCCTTTCTTGATTGAAAGGCTGTAGTTCCTCTTAACTATGGTATCTACCTCTCCTGAGTGGGATTGAACCAATGCCATGTGATGGTTTCCTGGTTGGGGTAATTTGTGTGTGTGTTTTGGTAGGTGGAGCTAGATCATGTCTGAAAGGGAGTGGCTGTGTCCACTAGTGTGGTTTGGAATGTATGGGTTCAGTATGGCTTTGAGCAGCCAGTCTGCTGATGTGCTAGGCTACGCCCCTATCTGGTTGAAGGATAGGCCAAGGGTGTTTGGCACTACAGCTTGCTGGCCTTGGGGTGTGGCTTAGTCTTAGTGTTGAGATGGAGGCTTTTGGGAGAGCACTCACCTATTAATGTTCTGTGGGGCCAGGAGTTCTCTAGTGATCAAAAGCCCTGAAGTCGTTAGCCGTCAGCCACTTCCTTCCCCAGGGGATTTTCCCCACCAAAAGATCAAAGCCAGGCCCCTTGCCTTGCAGGCAGATTCTTTGGTTTCTGAGCCCCCAGGGAAGCCCTTAGAAAATGCCTGCTGGCACTGATTAAATATTACGCAAATATGTGTTGAAAATGCATAGTATAGTGATGCAAAGTAGAGCCTGATTATCATGATAATAATTGTTATTTGATAAGTCTTTGCTGTCATATTATAGCAGGAATGTGTATGGCAGGATATACGAACACAGTACAGTTTCCAACTGTGTGTTCATCTGAAAGATTCTTAGGGTGACAGCAGATCCTCAATTGCCTTCTAATGACAGTGACAGGATTTTTCATTGCTTTGTGTTCTTTTTTTTTTTTTTAACCTTCCTTCACTTTCTCATCTATTTGTTGTTGTTGTTTACTGGCTAAGTCATGTTAGACTCTTTGTGAACATATGGACTGTGGCCCGCCAGGCTCCTAGTCCATGGGATTTCCCAGGCCAAAAAAAAAAAAAATGAAAAGCCAGTTCTCGGGAAAGAGCACATGGGCAGAGACCTCTAAGGACAAAGTGATGGGAAGGCTGGCCAGGAGGGGATGAGGGTCAGAAAACTTCGGGTTTACATGAGGTCTGGGCAGGAACCATGGCTCCCAGGCCTGGCCATGGACACTGCCCAACACCCATCTGCCTGCCCTCTGTCTGTGCTGCCCCACATTTGCCAGGAGCTCTGGGGTCTAGACTGTGGTACTTGCTGAGCTCTAGACACAGCTGTCTGCTTGCAGGGGTGTGGGAGGGATGGAGTGCTCTTAACGACTTGTTACCACTCTGGAAAGTGGGACCTAGAGGCTGGGGTTAATCTGGCTCCAAGGATCTGAGGGACATACGTCAGTCCCAGAGCCAGAGGTCAGACCAGAGCTGCTGAAGAAGGAGCCCAGAGGATTTATTGAAAAACCAGTGAAATTGGTTATTAGAAAACAGCACTGAAAAGACTACAAACAAAAACCTGATATGAACTAAAGTGTGAAGCAAATGTGAAGTATCGTTGTCATTGGTATTTTGAAGAAAGCTGGATTAAATGTGTTCTATAATCAGCACGTTTATCCCAGAACTTTCAGTTTTATTTCCACCACACAGCATCAGCAGCGAGCAGTGGCTGTGCCATGCTGGAGCAGTGAGCACCTGAGAGGAGATACCCCATGTCCAAGATCAGGTGTGGGGATCATGAGGAGATACCCCACGCCCAAGGTCAGGAGTGGCGGTTGTGTGGAGATACCCCATGTTCAAAGTAAGGAGTGGTCTAATCATATGGACCACAGCTTGTCTAACTCAATGAAACTATCAGTTGTGCCATGTAGGGCTGCCCAAGAGGGATGGGTCCTGGTGGAGAGTTCTGTCAAAACATGGGCCACAGGAGAAGGGAATGGCAAGCCACTTCAGTAATCTTGTCTTGAGAATCCCATGAACAGTATGAAAGGCAAAAAGATAGGACACTGAAAGATAAGCTCCTCAGGTCGATTGGTGCCCAATATGTTACTGGAGATCAGTGGAGAAATAACTGCAGAAAGAATGAAGAGACAGAGCCAAAGCAAAAACAATACCCAATTGTGGATGTTAGTGGTGATGAAAGCATGGTCAAATACTGTAAAGAGCAATACTGCATAGGAACCTGGAATGTTAGGTGCATGAATCAAGGCAAATTGGTTGTGGTGAAACAGGAGATGACAAGAGTGATCGCCGACATTTTAGCAATCAGCAACTAAAATGNGAGCCTGCAGGGCCTCACCTGGGATGGAGAGGTGGTGCAGGGCCATGTCCCAGAGCCGAGAACTCAGCACTGATATCCAGTCCGAGTTCACCTTGGTGGCACAGGAAGGAGCCGGGCAAGCTCACCTGCCAGCCCATTGGAGGCTGAGCCTGGGCGATCTGGGGAAGGAAATGGGGCTTTGCATAATTAAAATAAGACATACAGAAGACCCAGTGCTGGTGGTGCAGAGGCATGGCTCTGAGAAACTGTACCTGAGGACTTCTTTCCAAAAGAAAGGAGGGTGTGGTGGTGGAGAGGGGAGAAGTGCTCTAGAGACAGAGAAGCTGAGACACAGAGAGAAATAGACAGAGACATGAAGAGAGACAGACAGAAATACGGTGAGGGAAGAGAGAGATACAGGAGTTTAATTGAGGGTTTGAGGGGGAGCAAGGCATGGGGCAGACAGGAACCAACAGACAGACCCCAGCAGCTGAAATCTGTTCTCCCTGAGGCTAGAGCTTGTGACTCCCTCCATAGGGTCCCCCTTCCTCGCACTGTGCACCAGCCCCCTCCTCTTGGGGCTGAGAGGGTCCCAGTTGAGCCTGTGGGCTCCAGGTATGGTGTTTCCATCCTAGGGGCGATGGAGCCCAGGCATAAGGGCACACACCCTTCACTCCCCAGAGGCGGTCTCTGCATCTGGTGGGTGTTGCTGCAGTAAAAGTGACTGGACATGCTCCCAGGATGAAGCACCCACCTGAGCAGCTAAGAAGCTGGGAATGCCTCCAGTCAGGGTCTGAGTGTCCCCTCTCTCCTGTTATGGGTGGGTGTCCTGGTGATCTGCATGCCATCAGGACTCCTTTATGGCAAACACATGCCTGGACCTTTATTTTTGTGTTTACTGCTCTCCATGGACAGGGGCTGTCTCTGTTCTTAAGGTCTATAGTAATAGTACAGTAATAGTAATAGTAATAGTTCTATACACTATAGTAATAGTTCCCTTCTGTTGTCATAGTCCCCCCCTCTACAGTAATATTCCCCTTCTATTGTCATACTCTCCCCTCTACAGTAATAGTTCCCCTTCTATAGTAACAGCCCCTTCTAATGTCATCGTTGGAGAAAGGCATGGCAACCCACTCCAGTATTCTTAGCTGGAGAATCCCATGGACAGAGGGGCTTGGCCGGCTCCATGCGGTCAGTCCATGGAGTCGCAAAGAGTCAGACACAACTGATCGACCAACACTAATGTCATAGTGTTTAGAGTAATAGCCCTCTATTCTCAAAACTTCACTTCTACAGTAACTGTGCTCCTCTACTGTCGTAGTCGCCCCTCTGTAATAATAGCCCCCCTTCATTGTATTACTCCTCTTCTATTGTCATAGCCCCCCACAGTAATGGTTCCTCTTCTACAGTATCAGCCCCTCTCTATTGTCATAGTANAGAGTAATAGCCCTCTATTCTCAAAACTTCACTTCTACAGTAACTGTGCTCCTCTACTGTCGTAGTCGCCCCTCTGTAATAATAGCCCCCATTCATTGTATTACTCCTCTTCTATTGTCATAGCCCCCCACAGTAATGGTTCCTCTTCTACAGTATCAGCCCCTGTCTATTGTCATAGTAACAGTTCCCCCTATAGGGTAACAGTTCTCTATTAGAGATCTAATAGAGTAATGAAAGTGAAAGTGACGTTGCTCAGTTGTGTTCAACTCTTTGCGACCCCATGGATTGTAACCTACCAGGCTCTTCCATCCATGGGATTCTTCAGGGAAGAGTACTGGAGTGGGTTATCATTTCCTTCTCCAGGGGATCTTCCTGAGCCAGAGATCGAACCCGAGTCTCCCACATTGTAGGCAGACGCCTTTACTGCCTGAGCCACCAGAGAAGGCAAGAGTAATAGAGTAATAGCTCTCCTTTACTGTCATAGTCCTCCATCCCATACACTAATAGTCCTGTCTCTATTGTCATACTTNTCCCAGTTTGTGGACACCACTCTGCAGAAGGTGCTGTCATCTGTAGGTGGGGTGACCCTAAGGATGGAGGCTGGAGGTAGGAACCCCAGCTTAGGGGACATAGAGTGGCCATGGGACCTTGCAAACCTGTTCCAGCCTGGAGGCTCCACCAATTCTTGGGTGATGTAGGCTTTGTTTCTCTTCAGGAAGTTCCATCTGCATCTGGAGATTGGATGCTCATGCAGAAGGAAGGAGGCACCCCAAGTCCATTGTGGGTTCACATTTCCAGCCCCATGCTCCCAGCTCTGTCTTCACTGAGAACCTCCAGGCTTGGGACCAAAACCAGCTCAGGCTCCAGGGATGTGACAACATCTGGGTCACCATGGCCTGAGGACAGTAGAAACAGCTTTTCTGAGTCCTTTTTTTTTTTTTTTTGTACTTTTATTCCCTAATTTGAATTGGTGTATGTAGTTGAATGACAGGGTTGTGGGAGTTTTTTTTTTTGTTTGTTTTTATTTGGATCGATAGCAATTTGATTCACTTGTATGTAGATGTGTATATCTTCTCTTCCAGGTTCTTTTCCAATATAGGATGTTACAGTGTTGAATAGGATTCCTGTTTACACAGTGGTTCCTGATGGATTGTTGTTGTTTTTTAGTAATATTAGCCTCCCTATGTTACATTGAATCAGTTCTTTACTCCCTGTCCCACAGTTGTTGTTGTTGTTTTCTTTCTGGGGACCACTGATTATTTTCTGAATCTGTGAGACTGTTTCTCTTTGGTAAAAAGTTCATCTGTATCTATTTTTAGATCCCAGCTACAAGTGATATCTTATGCTAATATCCCTCCCTGTCTCCCTCACCTCACTTGCTTTGTTATCTCTACTTTATTCCCTGAGGCCTCCCATGGCATTCTTTACTGCTTGTTATGGCTGAGTGACTGTTCATCGTCTATGTACCCCTTCTTCTTTATTCCTTATGGACGTCTTTGTTTGCAAATATTTTTTCCCATTCTGAAGACTATTTTTCAGTTTCATTTAGGGTTCCTTTGCTGTGCAAATGCTTTTAAGGTTAATTCAGTCCTGTTTTCTTAGTTTTGGTTCATTTTTCATTATTCTGGGCACACTTGGTAGAATTGATGGTGCAGCATGCCCCCCCCCAACATATTGTCCTCAAATTGCATAATATCCAACATTGCATTGCATAATATCCAAATTGCATAAAATCCATCCAACATTTAGATCTTTATCTCTTTGAAGTTTATATTTGTGAATGGCTTGAGGGATATTCTAATTTCATTCTCACTTTAATTACTGATGCACGTCCAGGCTCTCCTCCATAGTGGCTTTCTCCTATTTTCACTTTAGCAATGGGGTTGGATTGTTCTTTTTTCTTCATGGCATGGGGCAGATTTAACCTTTGTAGAGTGCTTGACAATCACTAATCTGATTGGTGTGAGGTGATACCGAACACCCTTCCCTAATATTTAGCAATTTGGACATCTTTTCATGTGATATTTTAAAAGTGTGAGTTAAAGGTACCTGTTAAAATTGGCTTTGTGACGGTCTACCCAGTTATGAATACTTTTTGATGACCACGCCTAGGAGACTCCAGGAGATCAGTTGTTGTTTACTTAGAAAAGCACGGACCTTATGAATATTAAATGCCCATCAACACGGCTTTCTGTTGATGGGCAGGACTGTGGCCCTCTCTGTTGTTTTACCTGAGACCAAACTATGGTGGAGGTAATGAAGACAATGGCGACCTCCTTCAAAAGGTCCCAGTGCCCCTGACACTGCAGGAGGCCATGACTGATCCGCGCCTCTGCCGGAGGACCCTGGGTACTCACGGGCAAGTCTGGGTCAGTCACTTGTGGGGTCACTGCTCCTTTCTCCTGAGTCCTGGTGCGCACAAGATTTTGTTTGTGTCCTCCATGAGTCTGTTTCCCTAGTCCTGTGGAAGTTCTGTAATCAAATCCCAATGGCCTCCAAAGTCTAACTCCCTCGGGATTCTCAGTCCATTTGCCAAATCCCCAGGTTGGGAAATCTGGAGGAGGGGTGGTGTGTGTACCGACCTGGAATGGATGGAACTGGGGTGGTCTGTGTGCTGACCTGGCATGGATGGAGCTGAGGTGGTCTGTGTGTTGACCTGGCAAAGATGGAGCTGGGTATGTCTGTGCACTGGCATGAAAGGGGCTGGGGTGTTCTGTGTGCTGAATTGGCATGGATGGAGCTGAGCTTGTCTGTGTGCTGACCTGGCATGGATGGAGTTGGTGGTCTCTGCAGTGACCTGGCATGGATGGAGCTGGAGTGGTCTAAGTGGTGACCTGGCATGGATGGAGCTGGGGTGATCTGTGCTGGTGTGGCATGGATGGAACTGGGGTGGTCTGTATGCTGACCTCTCATGGATGGATTTGGGTCGGGTCCAATCTATGTCTTCCTAAGTGACAAAAGTTAAGCTGAGGTTGACTGGTGGGTGGGAGAGCTTGTTTATGATCAGGCAGGGAGGAGGCATCTACCTGGAGCTTTTAAGTTACCTAGGTCTCATTGGTTAATTTCTGTTGTTCAGTCCTTTGGTTTTAGCCACGTTCAATCATCTGCTGGATGTTTCTCTGTCAATTCCTTTTGTTGAATTTACTTTGTTTGTGATCCCTTTCTTGATTGAAAGGCTGTAGATCCTCTTAACTATGGAGTCTACCTCTCCTGAGTGGGATTGAAAGAATGCCATGTGATGGTTTCATGGTTGGGTTAACTTGTGTGTGTGTTTTGGTAGGTGGCCTTTTCATACTGTTCATGGGGTTCTCAAGGCAAGAATACTGAAGTGGCTTGCCATTCCCTTCTCCAGTGGACCACATTCTGTCAGCCCTCTCCACCATAACCTGCCTGTCTTGGGTTGCACCGCAACCATGGCTTGGTTTCATTGAGTTAGACAAGGCTGTGGTCCGAGTGCGATTAGATTGACTAGTTTTCTGTGAATATGGTTTCAGTGTGGAAAAATAACTCCAGAAAGAATGAAGGGGTGGAACCAAAGCAAAAACAATACCCAGTTGTGCATGTGACTGGTGAAAGAAGCAAGGTCTGATGCTGTAAAGAGCAATATTGCATAAGAACCTGGAATGTCAGGTGCATGAATCAAGGCAAATTTCAAGTGGTCAAACAAGAGATGGCAAGGGTGAATGTCAACATTCTAGGAATCAGCGAACTAAAATTGACTGGAATGGGTGAATTTAACTCAGATGACCATTATATCTACTACTG
>SJYH01008136.1:37147-56115 GCA_006408735.1 Sylvicapra grimmia | reverse complement strand
GGGAGGAGAAGGGGATGACAGAGGATGCGCTGGTTGGTTGGATGGCATCACCGACTCAATGGACATGAGTTTGAGTAAACTCTGGGAGTTGGTGATGGTCAGGGAGGCCTGGTATGCTGCAGTCCATGGGCTCCCAAAGAGTCAGATACAACTGAGCACCTGAACTGAACTTAATTTTATCGGTGAATGTATTAGAGTTTATTCACCATTATTATACTAATATTTGGGCTCAATTTCTAGTTATGTTTTAGCAAATCACTTTATTGAAGTATGATTAACCTATAAAAGCTGCCACATTGAATGTGTATGACTTAATGAGTTTGTGAATAAGTGTACACATGTGAAACCATGACTTCTATCAGTCTGAAGTGAAGTGAAGTGAAGTCTCTCAGTCGTGTCCAACTCTTTGCGACCCCGTGGACTGTAGCCTACCAGGTTTCTCTGTCCATGGGATTCTCTAGGCAAGAATACTGGAGTGGGTTACCATTTCTAGTTGCATTTTTTTTTTTTTTTTTAAGAAAATGGACCCACGGATCCTGTCTTAAATTACACACAGGTCTGGTTTTATAAATGCTCAAGGAGAGATCTGCTTGAAAACTAAAAACATTATTTTGAAAAATGTTCAAACTGAACATATTCTTCCAAGTTTATCTTTAGTTTTCATTTTCTTCCAAAGTAGAAGTTATCATGGTGCCATTTTGCAATGCAGCTATGAGAACAGGTTCAGCCATAGAGATTAAATGTTAAAATAGATTTCTCTTTCCAGAGTAGTAAATACTTATCCCTTCCCCAGGTTTCCTGCAGCAGCCTGTGGGCTCCCTTAGCAGCTTGTAACTTGCTGACGCTGCTGCTTCTTGCTGCAGGAATTGGTTTTATGTTTCCTACTCTTTAATAATATAAGAGTGGGCCAAAGTCACATCCTGACCCTTGCTGAAACCAGATCGCCTAGCTGTTTATCAGTGTGATTTCTCTCTTCATTTTACCAGAGAACATGCCCACCTTTTTGCAGGATAAGCAGGTCATTTATAATTTACAGTTAGTACCTTAACCACACTATTTCCAACCATGGAAGATTCTCACAAGGAAAGCACATTAGTACATAAAGTCTGGTATATTCTGCATATGGCAGTGATTCTTCTTTCTGTCTTTTTTAAAAGTTTCCTTTGGATTTAAAAACACAGGTCCCAGTCTGTTCTTAGATGAGACATGGGAGCGGGTGTTCTGGAACTTTCTTAAGGAAGATGCTCTGGTAGGTGCTCTTTTAGGAAGGGTGCTGTCAGCCCTGCTCAGGGTCCCTGTGAGGAGAATGCTGGTCCCATCACTCTAACTGGAGGACAAGTAGAGAGAAGGTCTTTGAAGGGACAATGCCCTTAGGCAAAAGGGCGCTTCATAAATGGTGTCAAGCATTCACGTGTTGGGGCTGTGCCATCCTGACGTGGTCAGCTAACTCCTGTCCAGTTGGCATGCATGCCCCGGGGGCTGTGGACAGGAGAAGGCAGCATTCCCTTCTCAGAGCACAGGAAACCTTTCTCGGTGTTCAGTGCTGCGATTTTGCTGCTGCGGGCTGTCAGACCCCTTTTGTAATAATCGAGTTTACAACTCTGCATGGATTTGCAGGTCCCAGGCCTTGTCAACAGCATAAGACCCCCGTGGCATAGGTATGGACCTCAGTGCCTCTTCTGGAGAGAGCTCACCTGCTCCTAGGTGAAGGGGAAGGGGAGCGAGCCCAGCCCTGGTCTTCCCCCTTCACCTGCCCATCAAGGTGTGGGCCATGCCCCCCTCAGAGGAAGGAGAGGAGCTGGCTTCTCTTCAGCACCAGGACATGAAGGGATGAAGCTGGGAAGGGCAGTTTTGGCACAGGGGACTCTGCCAGAGGAGCATTTTCTATGTAACAGGCTAGCAGTCAGGTTTGGTTTAGTTTGATTTACATTTTTACTTAAAGAATACCCTTTTTAAAAAAGTCTTTATTTTTCAGAGCAGTTTTAAGTTCACAGCAAAATTGAGAGGAAGGCTGTGATATTTCTCACACACCCTCTGTATATACCCGACTTCCCCCACCATCACATCTCTCACCAGAGTGGTTCATCTCTTCTAACTGATGAACCAGCACGCACACATCATTTCCCCTGAAGTCCATAGTTTACACCAGGGTTCACGCTCCATGCTATACATTCTGTGGGTCTGGACAAATGTATCATGACATGTCCACCATTATAGTGTGATACAGAGTATCTTCATTACCTTAAAAATCCTCCTGGAGAAAATTCCTGGGATATAAACCCTTATGTGACTTTAACGGGAGGTGAATCTTATTGAATATATAATACATTTGATTATCCTGGTCCTAANTGTGGGTCTGGACAAATGTATCATGACATGTCCACCATTATAGTGTGATACAGAGTATCTTCATTACCTTAAAAATCCTCCTGGAGAAAATTCCTGGGATATAAACCCTTATGTGACTTTAACGGGAGGTGAATCTTATTGAATATATAATACATTTGATTATCCTAGTCCTAATTCACCATTTCTAGTGACTACCTCCCAAATGTTTCTGCCTTATTAAGTCACTGCTTCTTTGAGCTAAATCTAAGAGGAGTTAAAAAAAAAGCACAATCATTCTGTTGATGCAGAATGTCATCAAGAGTTTCCAAATACTGCTTAGTTTCTTTATGAGAATCTTTCCTACAAGGAAATAGCCTGGTTAAGGGGCTGATCATAAACTCTCACCTTGCTTACCCTGTGAAAAGGTGAGGGTAGTCTTTACTGAGCCCATGATTTAATCTTTCATAGAAGATGCTGTTACTGTTTTGGATTTGGTGCTAAACCAATCATCCTAGGAGACAGTCTCCTTTTGTGGGAGACCGAGCAGACTGGGAAACAAACAGACTCAAAAAATGGAAATGATCATTTGTTCATTACTGACCTCTTAGCTTTCATGAGACACTGGGAAGAGGACATCCCAGCAAACAGAAGGAAATAAATAGCATTTGCAAAAGGACTAGTTTGTATGAGAAGGGGAAAGTTTAGTGTTGCTGGAACCTGGATTGAGCAGGGAAGATGAGTGGGCCTGGACTCGAGGGCCAGCCAGGTACCAGGAGCCTCCTGGCCTGGCCAAGATTACATGCGCCACTGGGAACACACAGTTCCGCTCGAGTGCTGGGCAGGTCAAGAGAAAGGTGGTGCATCAAAGCATACATTTAACTTACACATAGGAAACAGTAGTTCTGCATTAAAGGTAGCATGCAAGCTTCACAAGTATTTTTTTAAAGAAGTATAGCCAGTTAACAATGTTGTGATAGTTTCAGGTGGACAGTAAAGGGACTCAGCCATACACATACACATATCCATTCTCCCCCAAATCACAGGCACTTTAAAAAACAAACACTGACAGGCAACTTTAAAGATTTCTGGGCTGTGTCCCAGGTCCCCCAGCGGGCTGGTTGACTCAGCTACTGAGAGAGAAACAGAAAACAACCTGCCCCCATCTGACCTGGACATGGGAAGCTTTAGACTCTCACATCATGTGACCTCCAAGATAGAGGTTAATGACACTGAGGTTGCAGTTAAGAAAAACACAAGTTTTCATGATTGGAACCCAACCAGAATGCACCCCTTGTTGCTGGGTGCTGCGGTGCCCTCTTCCTTCTGGGCGTCTTTTTCCAGGAGCACCAGAGACCCCGAAAGGCCTGGCTAGCCGTTTGGAGCTCGGGGCTTTAAATGCCCGTCAGCAGCCACTTTCGCTGTGCATGACAGCCACCCCGTTTTCTGAGGACACTGTCCAGAAAAGTGTGGGGTAGAAAGTGGTAACGCGGATCACGCTTTGCATGAGCCTGGGGAGGAATCACCTGAGTGGGAGGCCCTCCAGGAAACGTGAGATGAACTGATGCTTTTGGACCCGTGTCCTTGTGTCCACCCCTATACTGTGTATCCAGCCCCTTAAATGTGACCCAGATCAGTCTGCACTAGGCTGCCGTGTCTGTCCGAGAGCCACAGGAAGAGGCCTGCAGGCCAGAGGGGTCTCCCACGCCCGAGCGCCTGAGCGCCCCAAACCTCCCCACTTTCCTGCAGAAACCCTCTGGCCTGGCCGGGGTCCCAGCCCTCAGAAGCAACGCTATGACCCTTGGCTGGTCCAGTTGAGTTGGTAATGGGCCCTGTGCTCACAATTTCAGCACAGGCCACGGACAGGGTGTGGTGGTGCTGAATCTTACTATTATGGTCTTTCTCTTTTTTTTTGCTTCCCCCTTCACCAAATTGAATGATAAATTTGAAAAAACAGGTCTCCAGCACATAAAATTTTCTTCTTGGGAATCCCTCCCCTCCCCTCCCTCATAGGCGTTTTGTTGAGAATTGCTTCCCCCCTAAAGTGTTGGCAACATCCCTGCAGCTTCGTCATCAAGGAAGACAGAAGAGCGAGAGCAGCTGGGTGGGTGCTGACCCGCTGACTGTGGAGGAGAGCCAGTCCCCTGGTAGAGATGGGGGCACCCAATTCTTTATCCAGACAGAACCGAATACTACACCACTCTCCTGCTAGCGCATGCCAGGATACGTCCTAGATTCTGCTATTACTAGAAGAGTTCATTCTCTGTGATGGAAAAGCCCCAGAGTGGGTCTGCACCCTTTCAGGTCAAATTTGATCTTTCAAACATGTTACCAATTAGTGGGTTCGAAGAACAGAAGGTTACATTAGCTGCTTTGGTATTCTTTGTGGTTTCTCGTCTAAGATTAATTCAACTTTTTGTTTGAGAATTTACCCATATGGGTTTATTTGGTGGCAGTAGACTATGGATGTGGGCTTCCCCGGTGACTCAGATGGTAAAGAATCAGCCTGCAATGCCAGAGACCTGGGTCCTTACCCTGCATCAGGAAGATGCCCCGAAGAAGGGAATGGCTACCTAATCCAGTGTTCTTGCCTGAAGAATTCCATGGACAGAGAAGCCTGGCAGGCTACAGGCCATGGGTTGCAAAGAGTCGGACTCGACTGAGCAGCTAAGCACAGCATCACAGCCGACTGTGGGTGTAGTTTAGAGAGGTGAAGTGGCAGTCGGCATCTTATGGGACCAGGGTGCCAACCCCACCTCCACGTCCCTCATGGAAACCAGGGGAGTGTGGTCCCCAACCGCCAGGATGACGAGAACGAGAGGGAGCAGTGTCATCTGCACAGAATGGCTCTGGGCTATGGGGGACACATAGAACATGGTAACGATAATAGGTCATTATTATAGCATCCTTAGGAGAAGGCAATGGCACCCCACTCCAGTACTCTTGCCTGGAAAATCCCATGGATGGAGGAGCCTGGTAGGCTGCAGTCGATGGGGTCGCTAGGAGTCAGGCATGACTGAGCAACTTCACTTTCACTTTTCACTTTGCTGCATTGGAGAAGGAAATGGCAACCCACTCCAGTGTTCTTGCCTGGAGAATCCCAGGGACAGAGGAGCCTAGTGGGCTGCTGTCTCTGGGGTTGCACAGAGTCGGACACGACTTAAGTGACTTAGCAGCAGCAGCAGTAGCATACCATCCTTAGAACTCTCTTTTCTATGCTGACTTTTCCATGGAAGTCTCTTTGTCATGGGACTTTGGTGTCTTGAATATGTTATCTAGGTTGGTCATAACTTTTCTTCCAAGGAGTAAGCGTCTTTTAATTTCATGGCTGCAGTCACCATCTGCAGTGATTTTGGAGCCCAAAAAAATAAAGTCTGACACTGTTTCCACTGTTTCCCCATCTATTTCCCATGAAGTGATGGGACCAGATGCCATGATCTTCGTTTTCTGAATGTTGAGCTTTAAGCCAACTTTTTCACTCTCCTCTTTCACTTTCATCAAGAGGCTTTAGTTTCTCTTCACTTTCTGCCATAAGGGTGGTGTCATCTGCATATCTGAGGTTATTGATATTTCCCAGCAATCTTGATTCCAGCTTGTGCTTCTTCCAGCCCAGCGTTTCTCATGATGTACTACAAATGCAACTATTTTCCCAGCTATTCTGATTTTGATGGTGTTTTCAGTACTGTGGTTTCTTAGTGTTGAATGTATCAAGATATCTCTGTAGAGTCATGAATGAGGAAATAACCAGCAGCTGTTTTCTTTCTTCATAAGGATGACCAGTTTGCTCCTCTACCCACTGGTGCATTAGTCCTGACCTCTCTCAACCAGCAGAAGGGAGAGTGCAAACATTCCTCCTGACCATGGTTTGTTTTTCTCTTCTAGCCACGCAGTGATGGACCTACTGGTTGAACTTTGCCTTCAGAACCACCTGCATATAAGTTAAATAAGCAAGGTGACAACAGACAGCCTTGACATACTCCTTTTCCTATTTGGAACCAGTCTGTTGTTCCATGTCCAGTTCTAACTATTGCTTCCAGGCCTGCATACAGATTTCTCAAGAGGCAGGTTAGGTGGTCTGGTATTCCCATCTCTTTCAGAATTTTCCACAGTTTATTGTGATCCACACAGTCAAAGGCTTTGGCATAGTCACTAAAGCAGAAATAGATGATTTTCTGGAACTCTCTTGCTTTTTCCATGATCCAGCCGATGTTGGCAATTTGATCTCTGGTTCCTCTGCCTTTTCTAAAACCAGCTTGAACATCAGGAAGTTCACGTGAAGGAACTTCAACGGTTCAGTGATGGACAGGGAGGCCTGGCGTGCTGCGATTCATGGGGTTGCAAAGAGTCGGACACGACTGAGAGACTGAACTGAACTGAGCTGAACTTGGTGTCTTGAAGTCTTAGGTGATGTCACTTCCTGTTTTGATGTATTAAGCTTATGAGAAAATGATGATTTTTTTTTTTCTGAGGCTGAGGGAATCCAAGCTGACAGCATCATTAGCCAGCATGCCCACCTTCATGGCCCTTGTGAGGGTTAGTGCTGCCCTGGTCCCACCAAGTGCCCTCTCAGAGTCCTGGGAACCAGTGGGGTGCTGAGTCTCCTAGGTGTGACTCCAGGGTCTCCTGGCTAGAACATAGGCTGTCACCTCACTACCTCCTAGAGAGCAGGTGGGAGTAAGTATTGTCATGGAGATGGCTGTTAGATGTTTTGGGTCAGCAAGAACATCATTGATATTTTTGGTGAGTGAGTGGGAAACAGGGCGCCTTGAAGCTTCGCCTGTGGTGTCAGTGTTCAGCGCTGTAGCCCTCATGGTGCGTGGCGACCAGATAGCGGCCAGCCTGCGCCTTCACAGGTGTGCGCGCATCCCCGGTCTGTACACGTCTGAGTGCCAGACACCTGGAAAGCTCCACTATGACCTGAAATAATTGCCATGCCAATTCCTGGTTAAGAAATAGATCAGAAGACAAGACCTACACTTTTGTGAGGGATTTATGCCCCACTGCTCAGGAAATGTGTAGGAAAAGAGAGGTCAGCTGGAAATATAAAAGCATTCTGGCAGCTTAATATGAATGATGGAAATGAAATTTCCCATTCTTTGGGACAATCCACTCTTTTTTAGCTCCCTTAGTAAATAATGATCTGTGGTAGGAGACATTATAAAAGTTTCTGACATTTCAATAACATGATTTTCATTTTCTTTGTCTTTAAAAAGCATACTTTCTAGCTATAAAGAAAGCCATTGTCTTCTTCAACTTAAAATTTTGCTGTTTAAGATATGCTATATTTGCAAAGAATGAAAATGTTATACCTTGTGCCCAGAAGTTAATATCATCTGTGCTGATCTTACAAGCTTGAGGTCAACATACTCATGAGCTTACCTAGAAATGCAACTATTTTCCCAGCTATTCTGATTTTGATGGCATTTTCAGTACTGTGGATTCTTAGTGTTGAATGTATTAAGATATCTCTGTAGAGTCATGAATGAGGAAATAACCAGCGGCTGTTTCCTTTCTTCATAAGGATGACCAGTTTGCTTCTCTACCCACTGGTGCATTAGTCCTGACCTCTCTCAACCAGCAGAAGGGAGAGTGCAAACATTCCCCCTGACCATGGTTTGTTTCTCTCTTCCAGCCATGCAATGATGGACCTACTGGTTGAACTTTGCCTTCAGAACCACCTGAATCCTTCCAACCATGCCCTGGAGATCCGGTC
Source organism: Sylvicapra grimmia (assembly GCA_006408735.1). Taxonomy (NCBI): domain Eukaryota; kingdom Metazoa; phylum Chordata; class Mammalia; order Artiodactyla; family Bovidae; genus Sylvicapra; species Sylvicapra grimmia. The sequence continues at coordinate 48,077 of SJYH01008136.1, read as the reverse complement.
TTCAGAAACCCAACAGCCTTTGAATTTTAAGCCAAATACTTTAGTTGGGACCTTGAATGTGCACACCGTATTTCTGAAAGAAAAAGTTCCTGAAGCGAAAGTTAAGCCTGTTCCCCCTAAGGTGCCTGAGGTCAGTAGCACAGGAGTGCATATGTCATATAAGGATGTGTGCAGTTCCCTGAGACTCAGGGTACTGCAGGTGTAGCGGCGGGGGCCACTGGGGTCTCTCCTGTCTAAATTTCACATGCCATGGTTGAGGTCTCCACTTTCATGGTAGGCAAAGTTAGACCCCAAACTGAGTTTTAGGAGACCTAAGTTCACAGCTTTGAATAATGCACATTGTGTAACACTGCTCCTTTAGATGTCAAAAAAAAAAGACCGACCCTAGAGCAGAGCCATGCATTAATGCTTTCTGCAAAGATGGAAAGCTTTCTTTCCATCTTTTAATCAGAGGCTTTCTGTAAAGATGGAAAGGGTCTATAATTCTGCTCCCTGCGAGCCAACAGCCCCTGATTACACATAGCCGCTGAGCATATGAAATGCAGCTAGTGTGATCGAAAAACTGAACTTTGCATTTCTTAAACTTAATTGAAATAACAATAGCCAGTAACTACCCTACTGGACTAGTCCTAAAGATTCCAGTAGAGTTCTGGAGGCCTTCCTGGCCATGGCAGAGATTGGAATATGTAGAAGATTCTAAGATCTTCTCCGAGAAACAAAATAGAAGGGGATTCCCTTTTGAAAAATTGATGTTAGAAATACTTACTCCTTGTCCTTGGAGAATATTTTATGCATAGGTTTCAGGCTTTTGCATATCGATTAAAGGTAACTTCATCTGCTTACTGTACATTTTAATAAGGCTTTTATCCTTTATCTCCAATGAAAAGCAATGCTATTCCATTCTTTTTGATTATTGAACTATCTCCTGAATTTCCTTATTTTTAAACATGATACTTTGGCCAACAGGTCATGTTTAGATAATTAATAACTTTTAATTGGTGCCATATCTAGGTGGCTCAGTGGCAAAGAATCTGCCTGCCAATGCAGGAGACACAGGAGACTCAGACTCAATCCTTGGGTGCGGAGGATCCCCCAGANCCAGAGATTGGAATATGTAGAAGATTCTAAGATCTTCTCCGAGAAACAAAATAGAAGGGGATTCCCTTTTGAAAAATTGATGTTAGAAATACTTACTCCTTGTCCTTGGAGAATATTTTATGCATAGGTTTCAGGCTTTTGCATATCGATTAAAGGTAACTTCATCTGCTTACTGTACATTTTAATAAGGCTTTTATCCTTTATCTCCAATGAAAAGCAATGCTATTCCATTCTTTTTGATTATTGAACTATCTCCTGAATTTCCTTATTTTTAAACATGATACTTTGGCCAACAGGTCATGTTTAGATAATTAATAACTTTTAATTGGTGCCATATCTAGGTGGCTCAGTGGCAAAGAATCTGCCTGCCAATGCAGGAGACACAGGAGACTCAGACTCAATCCTTGGGTGCAGAGGATCCCCCAGAGAAGGAAATGGCAACCCGCTCCAGTATTCTTGCCTGGAAAATTCCACTGACAGAAGAGCCTGGTGGGGCTACAGTCCGTGGGGTTGCAGAGTCGGACACAACTGAGCATGCACCCACACACACGCATATTCTGAGCTTCCCCTAATTCTTCAATTAAAATCATTGTTCAAGGAAATTCCTTTTATATTCTGTGGCTTTTCTTACCTTCCTGAACCCTAGCTGCAAATTCCAGGGGCAGTTGAGCCCGGGGTTATATAGGAGTTCAATTTGAGAAGCATGGAAAAGATTCATGGTTCCATCTTTCCTTCTAAAATTCATTAAACCCTGGCCTCGGATTAGAAGGGAGTGTGAGACCTATGTCATTCAGTCGGTGCTCCTCAGGATCTTAGAGCATTGTGGTGGCCAGTAAAGGCCAAACCGAAGCTGACTGCATGGACCTCGGCCTGCTACAGCTTCCGATGGGCCCCTCGATCTGCAGACATTTACGATCAGCTTTAGTCACATTGATTTTTTCCTTTCTGATTATAATATCTATCAGTATTATTATATGCCTATTATGTTTATATGTCTCTATTTTTCTAGCTTAAATATATGTGTGCAGTGCATATTTATGAAAATTGATTTATATGTTGCTGCTGCTGCTGCTAAGTCGCTTCCGTCATGTCCGACTCTGTGCGACCCCATAGACGGTAGCCCACCAGGCTCCCCCGTCCCTGGGATTCTCCAGGCAAGAACACTGGTGTGGGTTGCCATTTCCTTCTCCAATGAATGAAAGTGAAAAGTGAAAATGAAGTCGCACAGTTGTGTCCAACTCTTAGCAACTCCATGGACTGCAGCCCACCAGGCTCCTCCACCCATGGGATTCTCCAGGCAAGAGTACTGGAGTGGGCTACCACTGCCTTCTCTGGATTTATGTGTTAATATTATAATATATATGAATATATTTATGTGGGTATTTTAGCTTCTTAAATGAAAACTTGATATTACAACCCCATAGACTGTAACACTCCAGGCTTCTCTGTCCATAGAATTCTCCAGGCAAGAATACTGGAGTGGGTAAGTATTCCCTTCTCCAGAGGATCTTCCCAACCCAGGGGTCAAACCCAGGTCTCCTGCATTGTAGGTAGATTCTTTACCATCTGAGCCTATATATTTTTCTAGCTTAAATATATGTGTGTAGTGTATATATATGAATATTAATACATGTATCAACATGATACTAGATATGAATATATTTATCTGGGCATTTTAGTTTCTTTAACAAAAATTTGCTGTTTTGTGTGTGCTGTTTTTCCTTATCTTGGATTGTTCACCATAGATCCAAAGTATTTCCCTTTAGAAAATGTATTAGTGCCTTGTGCTTAGGTCTGTTTAGAATCCTTGAAAGACAACGTATGCGTTAGATTTCAAATTGGGATCCTCGCTGCTGCTCATTTCCCCCTTTCACTCACAGTTTGTTCATTACCAAAAGAGATGGGAAGGTCAATTTATTGTTCTAGACATTTACCATTCCCTATTCAGTCTGGTCTTTTCCCCCACAACCAGTGACTTTTGGAAGAACTTGGTCCAAAGGAAATATTGCCCTGCTCCATTGTAGTGTAAACAGAGCTGTGGGAAGATGTGCTCATGGAATTCTGCCTGCTGTGTTTTCCAGAAAACGGTGCGCCTAGTGGTGAATTACCTGCGCACGCAGAAGGCGGTAGTGCGCGTGAGCCCCGAGGTGCCCCTGCAGAGCATCCTCCCGGTCATCTGCGCCAAGTGTGAGGTCAGCCCAGAACACGTGGTCCTCCTCAGGGACAATGTGGCTGGTGAGGAGCTGGAGCTTTCCAAGTCCCTGAACGAGCTGGGGATAAAGGAGTTGTATGCCTGGGACAACAAGAGAGGTGAGGCCACCTTGGGTCTTTGATGCGGGGCCACTGACTCTCTGCCTGTATGCCCTCATGCAGAGCTATGGGGACGCACGTTTGCAGGCATCTCCAATTGTGTCCAAACCAGAGCGGGAGTGGGTGGGAAGTAGAATACACAGACTGCAATTATACCTCTTTCCCCCAGTCACTTCAGTCGGGTCTGACTCTTTGTGACCCTATGGACCGTGGCTCAGCAGGCGCCTCTGTCCATGGGATTCTCCAGGCAAGAATACTGGAGTGGGTTGTCATTTCCTTCTCCATTTCCTCCAGGAGTGAGCATACCCATTACGCCTTGTCTCATGTGAGCTTCCATGAAATATGTAGAAAGGGGAAAAATGAGAATACTAGGGCTTTTGCTCTGAAAGAANTCGGGTCCGACTCTTTGTGACCCTATGGACCGTGGCTCAGCAGGCGCCTCTGTCCATGGGATTCTCCAGGCAAGAATACTGGAGTGGGTTGCCATTTCCTTCTCCATTTCCTCCAGGAGTGAGCATACCCATTATGCCTTGTCTCATGTGAGCTTCCATGAAATATGCAGAAAGGGGAAAAATGAGAATACTAGGGCTTTTGCTCTGAAAGAACTTCTCAAAAACCACACCTTCTCCTGGATTTCCTTTTCAGTTGCCATTAAGTACTCCCAGGTCTCAAACATTGCTCATGATCGAGACCGGTCGCAAAATTCCTTCTCATTCGCTCGCTCACTCACTTCAGGCGTGTCTGACTCTTTGCAGCCCCATGGACTGTAGCCCTTCAGGCTCCTTTGTCCATGGAATTCTCCAGGCAAAAATACTGGAGTGGGTAGCCGTTCCCTTCTCTAGTGGATCCTCCCAACCCAGGGATCAAACCCAGATCTCCCACATTGCAGGGAGGTTCTTTACCATCTGAGCCACCAGGGAAGCCCATCTTGGGAGATGTAGAAGCTAATACCTGGGAAAAGCATATAAAACCAATCTCTGCATTAAGGAGTGGGCCCAGCAAGACTGTGGTCTTCTGGGACCATGTGTAAGGCAGCAAGAGGGGAAACTCCCCCAAGTCCCAAGCTCCCTCTTACTATACCCATGCAGGACAGGACACACTGCTGTACCAGGAGAATAGCTACCCAGGCCCCAAATCCCCCTCTTCTCTGCCTTGGGCACCCTCCCAGGGACCCTCGCCCTATGACCCTGGCAGTCTTCCCAGAAAATAAAGGAGCATCACCTGGCTTAGGGGGTGTGTGCTGCTCCTGGGGCCAACATCCCTTCCATTTGGACCATAGTGCGCCCTGTGGGCCGTGAAATATTTGATTGGCATCCCTGCCATATGCTTCCCTCCCACCCTCCTGGCAGTCAGACATCTGAGTAGAGAAGAGAACATTCCTCTCCATGAGGAGCCCTTTCCTTTGCCCCTCTGAGGTCTCACCACCTCCCAGCCAGCAGCTGCTTGGGGAAGGGTGAAGGCCACGGGCAGGAGATGTGTCCCAGGCAAGGCCTGCTCTGCCCTGGAAATCCTGGTGGTGACAACTGGAGAAAACAGAGGCTTTGCTGCCACCTGCTTCCAGGATGGTGTTTAACAGCCAGGCGGTGGCAGGATTCTAGGGGATCAAGGTCAGGGATGTAGGCCTGCTTTGCACTAGGCCTTTTCCTTTGGGGCACGGATACCCGCAGGCCTTGTCAAGTGCTACTGTGGGTTGAGGAGCCTGCCTTCACTCTCTGTTGCCTGCCTCTTCCAGTTCTTCTGACCAAAACGAAATCGGAGCCTTCCCTGAGCTGCCGAGGTACCGCCAGCCCAGTGCTGCCTGCCAGGCTGCGCCTTGCATGGCTCGGGCCGGGACAGTGCTGCATGGAGAGACTGGAGGGGGGCAGGGGGGCCTCTGGGGGCGTCTGGCCAGGCTGAACCGGGCTGTGACTTGGTTTTTTGACTCCCTGGTTGGCTAAGAGAACAATGTGCCCTGTGTGAGGATTTGCTGTGCGGTTCTGATTGGTGAGAAAAGAAGGATGTCATTGCAGAAAATGGGCCCTTTGTGAACACAGAATTTGAGTGCCGAGCCGAAGCGGTCCATGCACAACAGGCACTGTACCCTTCTTGCCTGTTCTTGCCTGCCTTCAGGGTCCGTCCTGCCCGCTGCAGAAACTGGGGCAGTGTGCATTGTGAAATCTGACCTTTTCTGTCATAGACAAATATGGACGTGATTAGTCCAGATCTTGCATTCATTTCTTATAAATTGTATATACCTTATGTATTATATTTATTATAAATAGATATGTATTATACTTAATAATACATATATACATATGCATGAACATATTTACATAGACATGTATGCACACACATGTATTGAGATTTATATAAACCTTTTGGACTATGCACACACATACTCTAAGAGGATCATTAAAATTGTGAGTGTTCATATTTTACAGAAATTTCTGTCCATGTTTGTTAAAGTGTTTAACAGTAGACTTCACTTCTATACAAAAAATAATGCAGAAAGGCCCACGGCTTTGGTCTGGAACCGCAGTCCGGGTGCTGTGAGTGACGGTGCTGTGGCCTCAGCCACCCGTCATGTTCCTCATCTGTTACCTCCTCCATCAGACGCTGCAGATTATTGCTACAAATAGAGGGACTCTCTTTTAAGAAACACCATAGATGTCTCTCCAAAGAAGACATATGGATGGCCAACGGGCATGCGACAAGTTGCTCCACATCAGTAATTATTAGAGAAATGCAAATCAAAACTGATCAGAATGGCCATAGGTTAAAAGTCTACAAATAATAAATAAATAATAAATCCTGGAGTAGATGTGGAGAGAAAGGAGCCCTCCTGCCCTCCTGCACTGTTGGAGGGAATGTATTGGATTGGCCAAAAAGTCGTTCGGGTTTTTTTCTATAACATCTTATGGAAAAATTGAAATGAACTTTTTGGCCAACCCAGTAAATTGGCACAACCACTATGGAGAACAGTCTGTAGGTTCCTTGAAGAACTAAAAACATTGCCATATGATCCTACAGTCCCTCTCCTGGACCTATATCTGGAAAAGACAAAAACTCTTAATTCAAAAAGATGTTTGCATCCCAGTGTTCATAGGAGCACTATTTACAGTAGCCAAGACGTGGAAACAACCCAAAGGTTCATTAACCTTTGAATGAATAAAGAAGGTATGGCAACAGTGGAATATTACTCAGCCATAGCAAGAATGAAATAATGCTGTTTGCAGCACCATGGATGGACCTGGAGATGATCTTACTCAGTGAAGTGAGGGAGATAAAGACAAATACATGATGTCGCTTATATGTGAAACCTTAAAAAAAAAAAAAAAANGTAAATTGGCACAACCACTATGGAGAACAGTCTGTAGGTTCCTTGAAGAACTAAAAACATTGCCATATGATCCTACAGTCCCTCTCCTGGACCTATATCTGGAAAAGACAAAAACTCTTAATTCAAAAAGATGTTTGCATCCCAGTGTTCATAGGAGCACTATTTACAGTAGCCAAGACGTGGAAACAACCCAAAGGTTCATTAACCTTTGAATGAATAAAGAAGGTATGGCAACAGTGGAATATTACTCAGCCATAGCAAGAATGAAATAATGCTGTTTGCAGCACCATGGATGGACCTGGAGATGATCTTACTCAGTGAAGTGAGGGAGATAAAGACAAATACATGATGTCGCTTATATGTGAAACCTTAAAAAAAAAAAAAAAAGATAAAAATGAACTTACTTACAAAGCATAAATAGCCTCACAAACATAGAAAATAAACTTACAGTTACCAAAGAGGAAAGTGGGGGAAGGATAAATTAGGAGTTTAGGGTTAACATATACACACTGCTGTATATAAAATAACAACAGAGACATACTGGATAGCACAGGGAAGTATACTCAATATTTATAATAACCTGTAATGGAAAACAATCTGGAAAGAGTGTGTATATATACATGTATCTCTCTGTAGATACATATGTATATGTATAACTGAATCACTTTGCTTTACACTTGAAGCTAACACGATCTTGTAAATCAACTATAGTCCAATTAAAAAAAAAGCAGCACCATGAACAGATAGTTGTTTTGAACAGAAAGCTCCTATATATGAAGGCTTTATCGGTTCTGAGTGATATGATGTTGGTATACCATCTAGCTGCAAGCGTGGAAAAGCTGGATCAGAGCTATTATGACTGTTCTTTTTTGACCCCGTACCCAGAGGTCCTGTGATGAGGATGGGCACTTACAAACATGTTGTTTTCATGCAGTGCAGACCGCTGTTCTGTTTCCACTTCCGGAAGAGTGGATGTTTCAGATGAGCCAGTCCTCAGGGGTCCCTGATGCATGCTCCATCCCTCCGCATCCCTCAGCTCACCTGTATCACCTTCTAAGTCATTCTGATGTTTCCAAATAGTATGTGCTTTGAGGATGAAGTATGTCCTCCCCCAACTTGTATTCATATTTAAGTCTTAGTAAATGAGAATACGTCAAAATAAATTCCTCACTCAAATTGTTACACATTTAGAGTGATGGATTCAGGCTCCTAAATGAGTATTTTTCTTCAGGCCTGACTGGGTACCACGTGGAGCTTTGGCTGATGGGAACACTGTCAGGAGAGCCAAGAGCTCCCGCTCTGTTCTCCGTATCATCCTTCCCCCAGTGCCTGCCAATCACACACCTCCCCGAGGCTCCATCAGTCCAGAGGCACAGATTAGACAGTCTGCCTGGGCCTCAGCTCAGAGCTGGTCAGCTGGGGGCTGCAGTCTCCTGGGCCCCGAGGGGCGGCGCTGTGCCGCCGCGGCCAGAGCCTCCGTCCTGATGCTGAAGACCTGCCGCTGCCCGTCTAGGGAGAGAAATGAGAGGCTCGATTTTGACCCGGGCTGTGGTGGTGAGGTTGGCCTAACAGCCCTTGTGCTTGTGATGTGTTCTTGCTCCCTCAGCTCTCAGGCACTGTCATATCCTGCACTTTGCACATCCGGTCACAGAGCAGTCAGTTCTAGAAACAACCTAGATGGGTGGGCTTGGGAGGGAGGTGGGAGGGAAGTTCACATGGGAGGGGACATGGGTAAACCTATGACTGATTCATGTTGATCTTTGATAGAAACCAGTTGGTTTCTGTCAATTCTGTAGAGCAGTTTAAAATTCTGTAAAGCAGTTGCCTTCAATTAAAAGATAAAACACACACACACGGTGCATACTGTTGTTCGTTCACATACAGTTTTCCTCTGTAGTAGAGAATATTTTACTATAGGCTCTGTGCCTAACAAAGGGTTTGATGCAATTAACCATGAACCCCATGTACACATGCATATTGGGGAGATGCATGCCTCACCGCTGAAGCCAGTCTCCTTGCTTGTTTGGTTGTTGTGTGTTGTGAGGCTACTGATGGGCCAGGCTGGAGCCACCTGCATGCAGCTGAGAGGCCTGACCCTTGTGACTAAAATGGGAGCCTTTGCTACTGACGGATTGAAGGGACCCAGGGGCTTGGTTTTGCTTCACTGTGACGACAGTATTGTGTTCATGCATGTTGCAGGGGCACTGACTTCCATGTCAGCCTTCTCTAGTTGGAATATGGAATTCTAGGTTAGCAGATGAGCAGTTGTTGTCTACCTGGTTCAGGTTGGTATTTTGGTGGCAGAGTTTGTGAAATCCAGTCCCCATGCTGCCAGTGGACTGGCGGCCTGTCCCTCGGCACTTGGCAGTGGTGTGGAGTAATTCACTTTTCCGTTCTCCTGCATTACCTAAATGTCTTCTCCTCTGGCTGTATCTGTGTCTTGGAAGAAAAGAACAGATGAGTTGATGACAAGGGCTGGAGTTGCCTTCAAAGTGTCTACAGATCAGTGGATAATAATGGTCATAGAGGCCCTGGTGGCACTGGGTGTGCCAGGCTCAGTCTGCACATGAGTATACTGAAGCCAGGGCATGCCCGCACCGCAGTGCCCTTACCCGCAGATGAGTATACTGGGGCCAGGGCACGTCCACACCACAGCGCCCTTACCTGCAGATGAGTATACTGGGGCCAGGGCACGCCCACACCAAAGCGCCCTTACCTGCAGATGAGTATACTGGGGCCAGGGCATGCCCACACCACAGCGCCCTTACCTGCAGATGAGTATACTGAAGCCAGGGCACGCCCACACCGTGGCGCCCTTACCTGCAGATGAGTATCCTGGGGCCAGGGCACGCCCACACCGCAGCCCCCTTACCTGCAGATGAGTATACTGTGGCCAGGGCACGCCCACACTGCGGCGCCCTTACCTGCAGATGAGTATCCTGGGGCCAGGGCACGCCCACACCACAGCCCCCTTACCTGCAGATGAGTACACTGGGGCCAGGGCACGCCCACACCGCGGCGCCCTTACCTGCAGATGAGTATACTGTGGCCAGGGCACTCCCACACTGCGGCGCCCTTACCTGCAGATGAGTATACTGGGGCCAGGGCACGCCCACACCACAGCCCCCTTACCTGCAGATGAGTATACTGGGGCCAGGGCACGCCCACACCGCAGCCCCCTTACCTGCAGATGAGTATACTGGGGCCAGAGCACGCCCACACCGCAGCGCCCTTACCTGCTGCTCCCCTAGCTGTCAAGCGGTCCCCACAGCTTATGCACCCAGGGGAGGGTGCTTTTTGAGTGCAGGGTGCTGGGCCCCACCCCAGAGTCTCGCATGTGGGTGTCTCCTGTGGCCCCAGGCCCCAGGGACGCTGCTGAAGGTGATCCCGCCCCACCCTGGAGACCTCAGCTCATGCCCCTGTCCTCAGCCCCCTGCCTGGGCTCCGGTGTCCTCACATAGAACCTGAGCATCCCCATTCTAGCTTGACAAATCCCAACGAAGAAAACTCCAGGAAAAGGAAAAGATGGAGCATTCAGAGGTCAAGAATAAAAGAAGCAGAATAGAAGAAAAATGGGCCCCTGGAGACTGAAATGGAAAGGAAAACATCCTCGTTGATGTAGAGGGAGGAAAGTCCGGAGATGTAGGTCACACGGGGGCCTGATGCGGCTGTCTCAGACGTCCCCGGGGAAGCCAGCGCGGTCCCTCCAAGTTCTGGAAACCAGTGGGCCCTCCAGGCAGGGCAGCTGTGGAGGTACTTTGCTTAGCTTCGTCTTGGACCGCCTCTCTCGTGATGCATAAAGCAGGTGTTTGCGCAGACGTCTCAGTCGCGAGGGCTGTGCCGTCCAGTCCAATGGTCACAGCCAGGCGTGGTCAGCAGCACGTGACTGTGGCCAGTCCAAGTCGAGATGCACCGTGCCAGGCACACTGCATTCCGAAGGCTTCATACCAAAATGAATATGACAGCTCATTAATACTTTTATACGGATTATGTAATGGAATAATATTTTAGATCTATTGGGTTAACTAAAACATATAGGAATTAATTACATCTGCTTCTTTTTTGATGCTTCTACTAGAGAATATAAAATTACCTATATTTGCGATCTACCTCAATAAAACCGTGGGTAGCAAAAATAAAATAAAATTAAATTAAAATTACCTATATCATCCCTTTATTTTTCTGTTGCACAGTACTGCCCTA
>SJYH01008136.1:16180-28737 GCA_006408735.1 Sylvicapra grimmia | reverse complement strand
AATAAAATACTAAATAATTATTAGAGGATGGAAAACTTTGCTGTTATAATAGTGTCCTTCAATTCTTTGAAGTCCTTCTGGTTAATCCCATAGTGTGTGCATGCATGAGTCACTTCAGTTTTGTCCAATTCTTTGCAATCCTATGATCTAACTAGTGTCTCATATGTCTCCTGCATTAGCAGGCAGGTTCTTTACCACTAGCAACACCTGGGAAGCCCAATCCCGTAGTGATCTATCATAAACTATTATTTTGATTGATCTTTTGTCTGTGCCTGACTAGGTTCTCTTTTAAATTAGCCAGTAGCCAAGATTTAGAAGGCATTTGATCTGTCAAGGGATTTGTTACTCAATAATACTAGAGTTAATGACTCATGGGAGATATAAAAAAAATATATCAAGAGTTCTCAAATAATAATTACACTCATTTCTCAGAGGCACTTTCTTTTTTTGCAAATACAATGTTTGAAGGTATCTCTCCTAAAGGAACATATATGTAGAAATTAAATAGCATATAGGAAAATTTTTAATTATAAAGTATTATATACACGTAAAGGAGTATTATAGCTAAGCTAAGATAAGTCACTTCAGTCATGTCTGACTCTGTGCGACCCCATAGACGGCAGCCCACCAGGGTCCCCCATCCCTGGGATTCTCCAGGCAAGAATACTGGAGTGGGTTGCCATTTCCTTCTCCAATGCATGAAAGTGAAAAGTGAAAGTGAAGTGAAGTCACTTAGTCGTGTCCGACTCTTAGCGACCCCATGGACTGCAGCCTACCAGGCTCCTCCATCCATGGGATTTTCCAGGCAAGAGTGCTGGTTACTGAAATTGTATAAATTATTTTTAGAAAATTTAAGTAAGTCAAAATGACCACTTTGATATTATAGTCTGGTTTTCATTCATGTTATATTTTTCAGAAGCCTGAGGTTAGAATTACATGTGTAGTAGCTACTGATTTTACTAATGTGTTGATCTGGGCTAAGGAATAGCAAAGGTGACTTTTTAAAAATTGAGATATAATTGACCTATAACATTATATTAGTTTTAGGTGCACAGCATAATGATTTGATACATGTGTATACTGGGTTGGCCAAAGATTAGTTAATATTCATCTACCAAAAGAGAAAAGAATTGTGACTGTGGTCATAGATATCACAAGCACTTTCTAAATCTATATCATCAGTAAGTATTGAGGAAATTGACATTGTCAGTTTTTACTCACTTTTGCCAAAACAGCATTTTTTAGTCATTTAAAAAAATCTCATCCCAAACTTTGTCTATTTTTGTCAGGATCTTAGCTATATAGATTTAGCCCGTTTAATTTATTGAGACCATCTGCCCATTAATTAGTGAATGGGCCCTTATTGTCCAACTGAAAATCCACGTCACATTTACTTTGGATTAAAAAAAGTTATATTTTTAATTTAAGTAAATGTGTTAATCCTCCTGACAGTTATCTAAAGGCAGCTGCGTGTTCTCAATTTCTCACACAACTCTTTAAAACATAGGAGTTTGATATCCAGGGCTTGAAGCTATTTCCCCTTTGAACCCTATATTTTAAGACTGTGAAAATCAGCTCTCAATTTGCCTGACAACCAAATCTTACTGGTTTCCACTAAGAATAAGGATTTAACTCATGACGGGAACACAGCCTGGGCTCGAACCCAGAGTGACTACCGCTCATCCATAAAAATGCCGGTGACCATTATTCTCATCTGACCCCAAATCCGCCTGAGTGCAGTTATGTAATGACCTTCAAGAAGGGCTCTTCTTCAGCTGTCTGATCTTAAGCAAGGCTTTCCCTGCCGCAACCACACCACCAATGCTGCTTCTTTGCTATAAAACAGACTTAAATCCACCGCTGCTCTTTAGTTGTTAAGCCATGTCCAGCTTTTTGCAACCCCACAGTCTGCCGCACACCAGGCTCCTCTGTCCATGGGATTTCCCAGGCAGAAATACTGGAGTGGGTTGCCATTTCCTGCTCCAGGACATCTTCCAGGCCCAGAGATCAAACCCACATCTCCTGCACTGCAGGAGGTTCTTTACTGCTAAGCCACGTGGCAAGCCTTTAAATTCACTGAGAATGGTTTAAAACATCCACGGCCTCATTAGAATGTAAGACTTACCATTCATCAGCCTCCGTTTTGGCCACAGATTGTTGGAAAATGCATCTAATGTTTCATGCACTCTGCAAACTACCTTGTGTTTCTGCAGGAGATCTATTGAACTACCCTGAAGGGCTGGGCCACTCGTACCTCTGTGGCCATTATTACATGCCAAGTATTATTACTGTTTGTACAGCAACGGATGGTATCAGTAGCATACATTTGTTAATTGTAGCAGACGTTGTTAATTTGTATGCAATTTTTTTGTTCTGACTTATGCAACACAAGAACACATGCATGACACAGGTAGGTAGATAGATCAATGTGTTAGTCGCTCAGCCGTGTCTGACTCTTTGTGACCCCCCCCCCATAGACTATAGCCCACCAGTCTCCTCTGTCCATGGAATTCTCCAGGCAAGAATGCTGGAGTGGGTAGCCATTTCCTTCTCCAGGGGATATTCCAGACCCAGGGATCAAACCCGGGTCTCCTGAATTGCAGCAGATTCTTTACCATCTAAGCCACTAGGGAAGACCCGATAGATAGATACAGTGATAAATAGATCGATAGATAGGTAAACAGATCTAGGCAAAAAGTTCATTGGAAATATCCAAAGCATTTATGAGGAAAATCATAAAACTCTACAAACACACACAAGAGTGTGTGCATGCTAAGTCGCTTCAGTCACGTCCGACTCTTTGCAACCCCACAGACTCTAGCCTGCCAGGCTCCTCTGTCCATGGGATTCTCCAGGCAAGAACACTGGAGTGAGTTGCCATGCCCTCCTCCAGGAGATCGGCCCAAGGATTGAACCCACATCTCCTGCGCTGACAGCAGGTTCTTTACGACTGGCACCACCCAGGAAGCCCACACACTCAAAAGCAGAGTTGTGCAAATAGAAAGATGGGCCACATTCTTAGCTGTGAGGACTCTACATTATTGTGTTGCAGGTTGAGGTGGTTACACAGAGTAGTTTAAGGGAAGTGGGAAGAGTGTTTTATACATATATGGATGGTCTCTAGGATTTTTTTTTTTTTTTTTTCATTTTTAAAATGACAGGTGACTTTTTACTAGAAATCAAACTCAACAACTGAATTTCTGTAATGTGGCAGATGAATTATTGGCCTGGAAATAAGAGTTTACTGGGTTTGAAGCCCTAGGGCAAGACAGCACTTACTAAAATGATGCTGGCCAAAGAGAACGATACTCAACAGCTGCCACCACCTGCCTGCCTGTGCCAGGCCTGCACTTATTCCACGATCTCCTTTCGTCCTCCCTACATCACTATAAACTAAGAGCAGCCTTCCTTATCCAGAGGCAAAAGTTTCCAGCTTCCAGGAGCCTAGTGGCTGATCAAATCTGTTGATGTCTGTTTATGTTTATCAATATGTTTTGTGTTCATATTTGTATTTTTATGTCTGTGATAACTTGTCTGTGTTTGAGATTACGTTCTCCTCAATCAAACATGTTGGTGATGTGACGTTTCTTAAGAGCACAGCTACCATTTTTATAAATTTTCCCCAAGCTCTTGACTCCTAGCTGAGCACAGGCAGAACCCTCAGGGTATGGAGCTGACCTTTCATTCCTCTTTACTCATCTGTATGATGGGCATAACACCATCCAGCCTGCAGCAGCCTTGTAAGGGTTAGCAAATATAGAGCTCTACCAACACCTTTAAGGAAGCATTTTGAAATGGTGAGTAAACTGGATGGGAGCTTTATTAGAAAACTTCCAGATGTTATTGTGGAGAATAATGCAACTGGTTTTTTCCTTGAGAAAATGCAACTGGTTTCTTATATCTGTAACCCAAAGAGCTGGAAGAGATTAGATCTGCATTTTAAAAATTATCCTAATGTATGTGAATGGCCAAAGTAATCAGGTCCTTCCTGGAAAGATTAATTTCATGTAAACTAATATTTACTGTATTCCAAGATATATCTTCATTTTCTTAATCAAGGATCCTTGCATCAGAGTGGATATAACCAGCTCACCAATAATTTCAAGCAGTTTTCCTGGATTGGACGTTTTCAGGGAAGCTGGCCCTTCTCTGTGCCTCTGTGGATCCCCACAGATCTAGCCCCCCAGACAACGGCGGGGACGTGGCCAGTGTCTACTGCACGTGACTAGTGGCGAGGTGGGAATGGCCCCAGGGTCTCTGTCTGCATCCTCTGCTCTTTTCCTAAGGCACATATCGCAGGATGTACTCTGCATGTTGATGGAACAAGGCACCCGACCTTACTTGTAGCTCAGCGCACAGAAATGCACACGTGCAGAACACTGCAACGTCTGATGAGGCGGCGGATAACGCTCTGGTGTAGGACGGGAAGGGACCTGAGTTCCAATCCTGGTTCTGTCTTTAACCCCGCGACTTTGGGCAGATTGCAAAATGAATTGTAGTGATGGCCATTTATGAGCCCCTCAGTTCAGTTCAGTCGCTCAGTCATGTCTGACTCTTTGCAACCCTGTGGGCCTTCATTTAAATGCTGTAAACCTGATGAGTCTAAATGATACAAATGAACTTACTTACAAAACAGAAAGAGACTCGCAGACTTATAAAATGAACTTATGGTCGCTGGGAGGAAAGGATAGTTAGGGAGTTTGGGAAGGACAGGTACACACTGCTATATTTTAAATGGGTAACCAACAAGGACCTACTGTATAGAACAAGAAACTCTGCTCAGCGTTATGTGGCAGCCGGCATGAGAGAGGAGTTAGGGGGAGCGTGGATACATATGTATATGTGGTGAGTTCCTTTACTGTTCACCTGAAACTATCATGACACTGATAATCAGGTGTACCCCAATATAAAATAAAAAGTTCAAAAAAAAAAAAAAGTGTCAGCTTGAGCCATACCAGATACCATTAAATTATAAAATCTTTTGGGGAATGATTTTAAAAAGCATTGCTTCAATTAAAAAAAAAAAAAATTCCTCTGGGGCTGTTTCCCCTGTTCGGGCAGTTACAGAAATCCTGCACCATCCTCAGGGTCCCTCGGAGGCCCTCACCGTGTTCCGAAGTGCTTCTCCATCCAAAGCCTAAATGAGCTCTCGAAGTCCAGGTTGAAATGTCACTGTTGGCCTGAATGGAGACGGCTGCCATATTACAGTCCTGCTCTTGAAGTGAAGTCGCTCAGTCGTGTCCGACTCTTTGCGACCCCATGGACTGCAGCCTACCAGGCTTCTCCATCCATGGGATTTTCCAGGCAAGAATACTGGAGTGGGTTACCATTTCCTTCTCCAGGGGATCTTCCCAACCCAGGGATCGAACCTGGGTCTCCCGCATTGGAGGCAGGCACTTTAACCTCTGAGGCACCAGGGAAGTCCTGCTCTTAAGAGCCCAGAAGTTGAGAAGGTGCCCTTCAGTAATGTGAAACTTTCAGAAAAACTTATTAAAAGCTAAGCTGTAAAGCAAATTCCGTAATGTGCTGCAGAGAGTCCCGTACTTTTCCAGTATCCTGGATCTCTCCCCAGCTTGCCCAGGCCTGTTAAAAATCCCATCCCAAGCTGTGTTAAGACCTGGCTCCCCGAAGTGTGTGTTGAGTCCGATCTGCCACAGGAGGGCAGTATTTGCACAGGTACAGTGCGTCCTGCTGAAACGCCCAGCTACAAGTTGCTGTTTTATTGAGCATTCACAAAGAGGAGAAAAATACATCCTGAGTGATAAGCCACGTTTGGGATGTAGAACTAATTTTTGTTGTAAATTCATTTTGAAGAGAGATTTAACAGTCTAGCATGCTTTGAAAGTGTTCTGTGTTCAGAATTATAAAATAAGCAGCATATGGAAAAGTTTTCAAAGTGGACGGGGAAGTCACGTGGAAGGCCGACAGCCAACTTGGTGCGTGTCACTTCATGTGCTCTCTTGAGCCCCTGGTGCCTGCAGCCAGCTCTGATGGACAGACTTGTGCTTTTTTCATTTTTCCTGCTCTAGCATCATGTCATTTACAGTTTGCTCTGGTACAACAGTGGTCTCAATTTTTTTTAAGGTGGTGTGATCAACCAGGAAGAGGGAAATGCATGGCTTTCGCTTCTGAATTCTGACTTTAGCACACACAGCTCCATGACCTTCAGGCTCACCTCCCCTGTGTGCACAGCGGGTTTGTCGCCCTCAACCCCAGGGCTCCTAAGAGGGTTAAGTGAGGCTGAACGCGCACCAAGCACAGGAAGGCATCCATAGCTGATACTCGCCGGGCTGGGTGACTCTGCTCCGCTCCTTGTTCCTTTTTGCCTCGTGGACTATAAGAAATGAGAGGGTCCTCTGTGGCTCAAAAGCCCATTTTCATTTGGAGGATTTGCATTATAAAAGGGACTTGCAAAGGTATTAGGGAATCAGAGAGAGAGACAGTTTTATGGCTTTCAAGACAACATGTGTTACCGTGTGGTTTCTCCAAAGGGTAGTGCCGTCAGCAACAAATCACAGACATTGTAACCATTCAGGCTACATTCAACCATTTCTAATCCAGTGTCTCGGATAGGAAGCTTCTCTCAATCAGTGGAAAGGACACAGACCCAAAAATGTAATTTAGAAAAATGATCCAAAGCTGCTATTTGCCCATTCAAAGTAGTTTTTAAAGTTTTTATGTTGCATGCTCTCCAGTGCAAATCTGGAAACTGACATGTCAGAGGAAGGTTTTGTTTTTAAAGCCTCAAGGAATTCTTTTTCAAAGTACTGGATTCTTAGAATGGGAAAAATATACTCTTAACTAGAGCCTGAAAAAAGGTTGATTGATTGAAGGGCCTCAGGCCAATACTTAGTTCTCATAGTGGGGAGAAGAAACGTGGATTTCTACCCTTCTGGCTGAGGATTTAATGTCTGTAGGAATGAGAAGTAAAAAAAAGTTCCTTTCAAAATACTGATTTTCCTTATTTCCCTTAAAATATGAGTATCTGCTTTTCCCCCTAATTTCTGCATTTCTTTTGTGAGCCTCTGCTGCTCCTGGGTGGGCAAGCACAAACTGCAGAACCACAGCTGTCTTCACAGGGGTTGGCTGAGTGGGAGGGATTCGGGTCACTTCTGAGACCAGACAGCAGAGAGAAGCAGAGCCTGGTCCCCCCAAGCCCTTCCCTGCCTTGGGAAAGGCAGCTGCGCGATCACAGTGGCTGAACCCCGAAGCTTGGGGCCCCTTTACTTCCTCTGTTCTCCTTGTTCCGCCTGCAGTCCAGCTCAGATCCCCACCTGCTGCCTTCAGAGGACGTCCCAAACCCCACCACCTCACTCCTCCCAGGGACCCCACTTCCAGGTTCCTTTCTGGCCTCACTGTTTTGGATGTAGATGAAACTCCTTTTAGAACAGACCTCCCCCCACCTCCCTAGAGGGTAACAGTCCTTTTGAAGCTTTTATATTTTAATAAAATACAGTCAATGATTATATGTTCATAATCGGTGCACAATATGTATGCATTAGCAGTATATGTAATGATTTGCTTTCTAGAGTCTGAATCCTTTTAAAATTTTACTGAAATACAGTTAATTTACAATGTTATGTTAATTTCCACTGTACAGCAGTGATTCAATTATGTGTGTTAGTCGCTCAGTTGTGTCTGACTCTATGCGACCCCATGGATTGTAGCCCACCAAGTTTCTCTGTCCTTGGGATTCTCCAGGCAAAAATACAGGAGTGGGTTGCCATGCCCTCCTCCAGGGAATCTTCCTGACCCAGGGATCAAACCCGGATCTCCTGCATTGCAAGCTCTTTACTATCTGACCCACAAGGGAAGCCTATGTGATTCAGTTATACCTACATATTAAGTATGCTCTTTTCCATTATGGTTTATCCCAGGATATTGAATATACCTCCCTGTGCTATACAGTAGGGGCTTGTTGCTCATCCATACTGTATTTAATAGCTTGCATCTGCTCGTCCCNTGCATTGCAAGCTCTTTACTATCTGAGCCACAAGGGAAGCCCATGTGATTCAGTTATACCTACATATTAAGTATGCTCTTTTCCATTATGGTTTATCCCAGGATATTGAATATACCTCCCTGTGCTATACAGTAGGGGCTTGTTGCTCATCCATACTGTATTTAATAGCTTGCATCTGCTCGTCCCCATCTCCCGATTCGTTCCTCCACCACCCCTTTTCCCTGGGCAGCCACAGGTCTGTTTTCTGTGCCTGTGAGTCTGTTTAGTAGATAAGTTCATTTGTGCGACATTTTCAGGTCCACATGTAACTGATATGATATTTGTCTTTGTGTCACTTCAGTCGCATCCATGCTGCTGCAAATGGCATGACTGCGTTTATGGCTGAGTAGTATCCGTGGTGTGTGTACCATATCTTCCCAAAGGCTGAATCTTGACTCACAGAAGAAGAATAGTGAATGTGAAGAAAATAAAAAAGACAAGGAAGGACTGACTGGAGGGAGGGGAGGAGAGCAGGGAAGAGGCTGCCAGCTGCTTCACACGCAGTCTCCCTCTGTCTCCCGTCCCTGCCCAAGGCCCTCTCGGGCAGAATTCACCGGGGCACTGCCATGGGAGACCAGGGGGCCACTGGACACCTGGGGGATGGAGAGGAGCCAGGCCCAGTCCTATGTTCAGGAAAGGCATAAGCAGAGGAGCCCCCCTCCCAGCACTGCTCAGCCTCCAAGTACAGGGGCATCATGGGGTCTTGTGACAGTTCTGATTCAGGGGGCCAGGGACTAGGGCTGTGACTTGGCATTTCTAATGAGCTCCCAGCTGAAGCTCTGTGCTGAGAACCAAGGCCCTGGACCCTGGTTCCTGGGTGGAGAGGTGGAGTCTGGCTTAGAGAGACCCACACAGAGGACAGGGTCTGCACAGGGATATTCAGTCTGTGAGATGGTCCATGGGAGTGTGGGAGGATGTGCTGCCCACAGAGGGCACAGCCAGGTGCTCCCGATTATCTGTGTGTGTGTGTGTGTGTGCAGGTGTGTGTGTGAGAGAGTGTGTGTGTGTGTCTATGCAGGTATGTTCAGGGCAATTTGCAGTGACTCTAGATTGGAAGCACCCTGAACAGATGACTTCCTGCTTCTGACCCTCAGTCTGGGATGAGAAGGCCCAGAGCTTTCTTTTCATCTCATGGTCAGAGTGATGCCCATATTTACCTGGTGAAGAATGTTTGCTGCCCCAGAGGAAACACTGTGAGTCTATAATTACATCGTAAGTATAACTCTTGAAGGACAGTCTCCAGTAAAGCCTAACGCTTACTTGTGATGCTTCCTGCTGGGTGACCCAGTGAGCCTGGGACCTCCTTTTGGAGGAGATGCTGAGACCAGCTTTCAGGAGGCACCGATCAGGAATCTTGGCACCTAGCATCAGACTGAGATAATCTGATAAACTTGGACACTAACTGCTGCTTGGACATAAAAAAAAAGGCAGAAAAGCCAAGAAAAGTAAAAAGGTAAGAAAGGAATGTTTTGCTTCCTTGGCTTGAGAAAAACATACAACATAGATATAGATGGGCATCTGTGAGTATCGATCTGTGTATTGATCAGAGTATTTGGCTGAACTATAAGAATACGTTTTTAATGATATTTCCTAAGTGGTTTGTTTTTGATACTGTTTCTTTTAGCATGTTAGATTTCTGTCTTATATTATCTGGATGATTTTCTAGCTTTATAACAAAAGTGAAAGCAAGTCATAAATGCAGTGGTTATGGAGTTTGTTTCTTTGAAAATTCAGTTATTTACAGAAAAAAAAAAAAAAAAAAACAACCTGTGATTTTCACCTTCCTCTGACTTTCCTTTCCATCTCTGTCTTGGGGTAAGTTGAATGCTCTGTGTTGAGTGGAGGCTGGCAGAGTGCGTGTTTGCATCTTCATTACAGATGACATAGGCCCTCCTCCATATACACTGCCATAATGGGACCTGGAACAGTTTCTAAACAACTCGTGGAATAAAATTTAAATACTACCAAGCAGGTGTGATGTTCCTCCATTCAGGTTCCCTTAAGTCAGGTGTTTACTGGTTCTAGTTGCCCCTGTGTTCAGTATACACTGCACCTTAGGTGTCTGTCTTCCAGGTATTAATTTATGGGGATGGGGGCTGAAATCTGTGCAAATGAAGCTAAGGGTACATATGAACCATGCAGTCTTTTCGTCACCAAGGAGAGCTGTCTTTGTTTTTCTAAATGCATTTTGTGACTCTGACAACATGTGGTGTCTAACCCTCTCTTTAGAATCATCTCAGTTGACTTGGCTGTGCCAAAAATCACCTCTGCTGCTGCTTTTATAGACTGACTTCTGATCTTAATAGCCATCATATCCTGGTTTCGTTGCAACATTAGAGTTACTTGTAGCAAAAAATGAGGAAAGGATTTTAAGCTTGCTGAAGGCAGGAGCCATTTATCATTATTATTATTACATTTTCATGAGCCTGTCCCTAGCACCTAGGCCAGTGCCCAGAACCAAGAGGAGGGACCTCACATGTGCCTCCTGAGTGCATGTGTATCGCGTTCAGAACTACGGCTGCTGAAAGTCAATTTCTGGTTCATTGTGTTACTAGAAACAAACAATGTAAGCAGAGTCAGGTTACACACAAATATAGAAAAATAAAGTTATTGGTGCTGAAGTTGATATCCCAATTGCCCAGCACTCTGAAGTTTTAAGCTAAGATTTTGAATATTGAATCCCTCACTGGAAAGGGGAAAGGAGACAGAATTTCAGAATAAGAAATGATGTCCCACACTTCTCTGGACAGCTTTGGGAAATTGTTGCTGCCCCTCCTCTCCTTGATCCATGTGTGTAGGTCGGGAATTCGGGGGACCTAGCAGCCGTGCCCGCGGCTGCCTTTCCAAATGCCTGCCAGACACCAATGCGACCGCCTGTTCTGTGACAAGGTCTTTGTCCAGGAGGAGGGCGGGTGTGTTCCTGGGGCAGAGGAAGGTGAGAGCAAAGNGCCCGCGGCTGCCTTTCCAAATGCCTGCCAGACACCAATGCGACCGCCTAGCCCAGCCTGTTCTGTGACAAGGTCTTTGTCCAGGAGGAGGGCAGGTGTGTTCCTGGGGCAGAGGAAGGTGAGAGCAAAGCTGCATTTGTTCCTGATGAGTCACAGTGATGCGGATTGTTTGAGCCTCCTATGGAATAGTGCCCTTTCCAAGGAAACTGTAAATGATGTTACTGTATGGTACCAGTCCTCTGAGGTCCTCAGAGTCCCTTCTTTTCTTGGTCTTTGTCACTGCTACCCAGGGAGCAGTAGTAGCCCCTTGCAGGTCCCCGAGGTGAGGAGAACGTTTCTCCACTCTCGGGTGCTATGCTGAGACCAGCATCCTCCACCATCAGGAGGATGTCATCCTTCACCCAGGCTGCCATCTGAGGAGCAAGGTAGAAACAACGTTGAGGGGTTTCCTTTACTCTTGAGAAACGGAGACTAGAAGTTAGAGTGCATGATTAGAGATGAGAAGTTACAGACTATATGCGTATCTATTTGCTGTCAGATAATTCTTGGAAATCATACTCTGGATGTTGTAAGTTCAGCAGGACCAATGAGTCTGGTGAGTTGAGAGAGGTTGAGTCTAGAGCCTTGTTCCAGAGCAGAATAAAGCTGTTAGAGCCATTTCCAAGCTGAATGTGGACGCCAAGCTGAATATGGGTGGCCAAGGGTCAAGACAGTCCGAAAGGCTGGCTGTGGTCATTCTCATAGAGCGGTGTGGTCTGTTCCAGACTGGGGCATAGCATGCTCATCTTTACTTGTTCTGCACACAGTCACCTTCTCAGATGTTTGACCTAAGGCTACTATTTAAAACTAGGGGATCCAACATACAAAAGTTCAGGACCAGCTAGCTAGCTTCACTGGGAAATTCTATCGAAGATTCAGAGAATTATACCACTCTTTCTCAAATTGTTCCAAAAAGCACAAAAAGGAAGGAACACTTCCAAACTCATTGTATGAGGCTAACATTACCCTGACACCAAACTCAGAAAGGGACACCATAAGAAAAGAAAATTATAGACCAATATCCCTGATTAATGCAGATGTAAAAAATTCTCAACAAAGTATTAGCAAACCAAATGCCACAATCCATTAAAATGATCATACACAATGATCACGTGGGATTATTCCAGGGATGCAAGGATGGTTCAGCATCAGCAGATCAATTAATGTGACTACCACAGTAACAAATTGAAGGATAAAAAACATATAGTCATCTTAACAGAAGCAAAGAAAGGCATTTGACAAAATTCAGCATCCATTTATGATAAAAGCTCTCAACATAATTGGTATAGTGGGAATGTACCTCAGTATAAAAAAGGTCATCTATGACACGCCCACAGATAACATCAAACTCAAGGCTAAAACTAAGAACTTTCTTCTAACATCAGGAACAAGACAAGGATGCTCCCCTCACCACTTTTAATCAAAATATTATTGAAAGTCTTAGATCAATCTGGCAAGAAAAAGAAATAAAAAGCACCCAAATAGGAAAAGAAGTAAAGCTATCACTATTTGTTGATGATGTGATACCAAATATAGAACACTGTAGAGACCTGTCTCTTATACACATC
>SJYH01008135.1:33251-64534 GCA_006408735.1 Sylvicapra grimmia | reverse complement strand
TACATCTTCTGTGGAAGGCGGGGATCTTAGTTCCCTGACCAGGGACCAAACCTGTGCTCTCTGCAGTAAAAGCCTGGAGTCTTAGCCACTGGACCCCCAGGCAAGGCCCCCGGGGAACCGTGAACAGAGCTCTGATGTCTACGCTATCACTCTAGCCCTGGAGGTGCCGGAGGACTCTAGCGAGGTCTCCCCCAAGATCTAACCGGCAGCGAGTTTTGAAAGCATCTGGATTGAACTGAGCTTGATATTAACTGGAGGCTGTTGTTCAAAACTCATCTCTCAGGTTATGTTAATCTGAAACAACAGTATGCTTACTACTTTGGGCAAGGTCTGAGTTTCTAAACAGGAACGAATATCACTGTTTTCTTTTCTTTTTTTTTTTTTTTACTCTCCGTAAAACCCATATCTCGACCGTAAATATGCACGTATATTCCTCTCAATCCGTGAAATGAGTTTTCAGCTCTGTGGATTTTATTTACACATAGGTTTAGTTTCATTGGACAAGACAGAGCTTTATAGGCAGAACTGGTGGTAGGCACGCAGCTTTAGGAAAACAAGTCATAGCCTGAAATTCAAGACACTGTCAAATGCGTAATGAGCTGATGGTTTTGATAGCATTGAAGTTAACATTGCCCTGAAACAAATGGCATCCAGCTTGAGGGAAATTGCAAAAATGCACAATACTTCCTTAAAGTGAATGTAACTAATTGTGGTTTAGATGTTCTTTTGCTTAGCAAACAGTGCTTTTCAGTTGCTATTCGTGTCCAACTCTTTGCGACCCCATGGACTGCAGCATGCCAGGCTTCCCCGTCCACCACCACCATCTTCCAGAGCTTGCTTAAACTCATGTCACTGATGCCATCCAACCATCTCATCCTCTGTCGTCCCCTTCTCCTCCTGCCTTCAATCTTTCCCAGCATCACGGTCTTTTCCAATGAAGTCGGTTCTTTGCATCAGCTGGCCAAAGGATCGGAGTTTCAGCTTCAGCATCGATCCTTCCAATGAATATTCAGGACTGATTTCCTTCAGGATGGACTGGTTGGATCTCCTTGTTGTCCAAGAGACGCTCAAGTCTTCTCCAGCACCACAGTTCCAAAACATCAGTTCTTCGTCATTCAGCCTTCTTTATGGTCCAACTCTCAGAACTATAGCCGGCTACTGGAAAAAACCATAGTTTTGACTATATGGACCTTTGTCAGCAAAGTGATATCTCTGCTTTTTAATGGCGCTGTCTAGGTGTGTCATAGTTTTTCTTCCAAGGAGCAACCCCATGCACAGTATGCAAAAATAAAAAGAAACAGTGGCATGTATATACATGTAGTAAAATCATGTAGAAGTAAATAGACACGCATGTGCATGTAAATCCAGGGACATCTGAATCATCTGAGTAGCTTCTCTGGGTGGTGTCGATGGCAGGTTTCTGCTTATGACTCTGTCCTGTAGTTTTTTGAACAACGTTACTGCTGGGGGGAAACCCGGATGAGGTTTTCGGGCAGTGATCTGCTTTGACTATTCGTTCTTACTGTTGAACTGTAGTCGATTTGCAATATTGTGTTAGTTTCAGGGGTACATCAAAGTAATTTCATGATCTATGTACATATATTGTTTCAGACTTATTAGCATTGCAGGTGATTCCAACAGATTATCATTCTCTGTTGCTGTTGTTGGATCAGTCGTGTCTGACTGTGACCTCATGGACTGCAGCATGTCAGACCTTCCTGTCCTTCATTATTTCCTGGAGTTTGCCCAAGTGTGCTATACAGTAGCCCCTTGCTGCTTGTCTATTTTATATACTGTACTTACCAAAGGGAAAAGGTATCTGTTAAAGCCTTTGACTATGTGGATCACAGTAAACTGTGGAAAATTCTGAAAGAGATGGGAATACCAGACCACTTGACCTGCCTCTTGAGAAACCTGTATGCAGGTCAGAAAGCAACAGTTAAAACTGGACATGGAACAACAGACTGGTTCCAAATAGGAAAAGGAGTCCGTCAAGGCTGTATATTGTCACCCTGCTTATTTAACTTATATGCAAAGTACATCATGAGAAACGCTGGGCTGAAGGAAGCACAAGCTGGAATCAAGATTGCCGGGAGAAATATCAATAACCTCAGATATGCAGATGACACCACCCTTATGGCAGAAAGTGAAGAAGAGCTAAAGAGCCTGTTGATGAAAGTGAAAGAGGAGAGTGAAAAAGTTGGCTAAAAAGCTCAACATTCAGAAGACGAAGATCATGGCATCTGGTCCCATCACTTCATGGCAGATAGATGGGGAAACAGTGGAAACAGTGTCAGACTTTATTTTTCTGGGCTCCAAAATCACTGCAGATGGTGTGGCAGCTATGAAATTAAAAGACGCTTACTCCTTGGAAGGAAAGTTATGACCAACCTAGAGAGCATATTGAAAAGCAGAGACGCTACTTTGCTAACAAAGGTCTGTCTAGGCAAAGCTGTGCTTTTTCCAGTGGTCATGTATGGATGTGAGAGGACGGTAAAGAAAGCTGAGTGCTGAAGAATTGATGCTTTTCAACTGTGGTGTTGGAGAAGACTCTTGACAGTCCCTTGGACTGCAAGGAGATCCAACCGATCCATCCTAAAGGAAATCAACTCTGAGTATTCATTGAAAGTACTGATGCTGAAACTCCAATAATTTGGCCACCTGATGCGAAGTGCTGACTCATTTGAAAAGACCCTGATGCTGGGAAAGATTGAGGGCAGGAGGAGAAGAAGACGACAGAGGATGAGATGGTTGGATGGCATCATCGATTCAATGGACATGAGTTTGAGTAAACTCCGGGAGTTGGTGATGGACAGGGAGGCCTGGCGTGCTGCNGATTGAGGGCAGGAGGAGAAGAAGACGACAGAGGATGAGATGGTTGGATGGCATCATCGATTCAATGGACATGAGTTTGAGTAAACTCCGGGAGTTGGTGATGGACAGGGAGGCCTGGCGTGCTGCAGTCCATGGGGTTGCAAAGATTCAGACACTACTGAGCGACTGAGCTGAACTGAATTGAACACACATATATTGACATGTAACACATCTTCTTAGATTAGTTGTCTGCCGACAGGCACTTGGGTTGTTTCCGTGTCTTGACTGTTGTAAACAGTGCTGCTGTGAACATTTAGATCCATGTATCTTTTTGAATTAGAGGTTTCATTTCTTTCCAGACACTTGCCCAGCAGTATGATTGCTGGATCCTATGGTAGCTCTATTTTTATTTTTTTAAGGGACTTCCATACTGTTCTTCGTAATGGTTAGACCAACTTACATTCCCACCAACAGTGAAGGAGGGCTCCCTTTTCTCCACATCCTCTCCAGTATTTGTTATTTGTAGACTTTTTAATGCTGGCTATTCTCACCAGTGTGAGATGGTCCCTCATTGTAGGTTTTATTTGCAATTCTCAATGGGCGTGAGTCTGAGTGAGCTCCGGGAGTTGGTGATGGACAGGGAGGCCTGGCGTGCTGCGATTCATGGGGTCGCAAAGAGTCGGACACGACTGAGCGACTGAACTGAACTGAGTTCCATTCATACTGACAGGAGAATGGGGCTTTTTCAGTCTCCCCAGCTTCACAGGAAACTGCTCATTTTTCTTTCTAAATGAAAATAAAACGTGTGTGTGTGTTTTCCAGAAAGTAAGGAGTCCTGTCCACCAGGCAGGTTTAAAGGTCCTTTATTACGGAATCAGTCAGTATGTACAAACTCTAACGTGAAAATAATGAGTGACAGAGATCAGACTTTTTACAATGCTTTTGTGGTTTTTTTTTTTACAACATTTCTTTACAAGATTATCTCTCTCTAAATAACATGACACACAAACAAAATCATTTTTTATTACATACATAAATAAATATTGACTTTTAAATGACCTGTCTAAGGGACGTGGTTTGCATGAGAGGGTAGCCATTCGGTTATCTGTGCACTACGGTTACATCAAGGCAAAGTCCGAACAGCTCTGCAGAGAGACCTGTCTGAGTCACTCTGTGAATGGTGTAACTTGCCAAGTGTCCAAGAGAGGTGAGAAGCTGAGTTTGGCCGTACAAAACCACAGACACCGGTCGCCAGCTTTGTGCATTTTTATCGTAAATGAATGTACAGCACAACGGGTATTTAGCCACTGTGTTCTGATGAGGATGTGCATGTGTGCATAAGTGTAGATTGAGATATTAGCAGTCACAGGACTGAACATGACGAACCCCATGACACGTGGTGGAAGAAAGGACGTTAAGTAAGACTCCCATCATCGTGAACGATGCTGCCTGGTCTGTACGGCAAAATGAATATTTGCACTCACATGATACACAAACTCAGCCTTTTAATCAAGTTCTTCGGTGGAGATAAAAGATACTGCTGAGTTGGTGATGGACAGGGAGCCCTGGCGTGCTGCGATTCATGGGGTTGCAGAGTCAGACACGACTGAGCGACAGAACTGAACTGAAGGGCTTTGAGGTCCAGTGTAAGCGCTTCCCAGGGGTGCCTACTCCAGCTGACTCAGTTCCACCTTGCAGAGGGCAGTTTTCCTCTATTCAGTGAACATTATTACGATGCGGTGATTCTCAGCGGGGGCGACTCTGTACCCCAAGACGGTGTGGACCGTGATGACAGAGCGTGTGGTCATCACACCCGGGGTGGGGTGCTCCTTGCCTCTGGTGGGTGGAGACCAGGCGTGCCTCTCCACACCCCACAGTGTCGAGGGCAGGTCCCACCCGCCGACAGAGAGCCGTGCGGCCCCTGGTCTCAGCAGTTCTAAGCTGGAGGATGGGTTCTGCTCTCTACATGGGTTCTGGGTTCTTCCAGGTCTTTCTAGGACAGAGATCTGTTTGTAAACTTTGGATTCTGGAAATTTTACCTGTCATAAACGTTGCTGTCTCTTGAAAATTTTATTGGGAGTCTAAGTGCTTTATAATGTTGTGTTAGTCTCTGCTCAAGCCTAAGTCCACATTTATCCCCTCGTTTCTGGATTTCCTCCCCATTTATGTATATTAAAATAACACTGGCTGATCTGGAGGGCACACATTTATTTATAAAGATTGCTCCCTGAGCCCACTTACAAGAGGATAGCCCAGATAAATAAACCCATCACGGAGGAGTGAATATTCTCAGTAGAAAGATGCACATAGCCTTGATGTATATTGGGTTACACACCTGTATTTGATGACTTCATATGTTTGATGAGCTTGGCTTTTTTAAAGAGTAAATACTGTTACTGAATATACTTTTTCTCATATGAGAGAAGTGCATCTAATTTCAATAAAACAGAGAATCAGCTACAAAATTGGTTTTAAAATTAACATAAATTTTTAGACCTTTATTAGGGCAAATTTTTAAAAATTCAAAAAACTGTAATTATATTTTTGCTCATTTCAGTATTATTGAAATTTATAAAGGAAACTCAGCTTTCTCTTATCGCCTAGTCTTCTCTTCCAATAATACTAATAAAATTTATCAAATATTATAGCAGAATGAAATGCTCATAAGACCTACTTCAGGTATTTCAAGGAAGATAGAAGCTTCAGAACCTTGACCTGAACTAAAAATGTATTTGCTCAACGTCTATGACCCAGGCAAAAGAAACGTCATTAAATTTTACAAAATTAAGTGTATTTAATAATTTAATAATATTTCGCATCTATGTATATACTCCCGCATTTTAAACTATACAACAGTACAAAGATGGGCTGGCACAAATACTTATGGATATATTTAGGACCAATGCAGGTAGACGATAAACACACAGCCAAAAATAATTTGAAGCCTTCCCTTTTGAGATTCTGAGGGTTTGAAAGTCCAGATGCAGGGAACGGCGTCTAGGGGAAAACCCGTGGTTTGAGAGATGAGCTCTGTGTTTGTGCATGCGTCCTCTGTGAAGGCTGTCCCTTCCGTCTCGGTGCAGAAGGGGAATCCGCTGACTCTGCAGGGACACTCGGTTGCAGAGTCCACCCCAGACCACGTAAAGAGCTGCAGAGAAACAGCCCGAAGCCCCCTGATCTGGGTGCACCCTTGAGATCCCCCCGTAGCTGCTCCTGCAGGCTGCAAAGCACCGCCCACCTGCTCAAGCTTGCAAGCTCAGCGAAGACGCAGGAAATAGGTTTTTTTTCTCATCTGTTCCATCGGAGATCCATGCCTACAGGCCCCGGGGTTCTCTGGGGAAAGAGGCATGCATGTGGTAACAAGGGTCGTCTCTCTGCGGGGTGTCCACACTTAAGAGCCTGGGCCTCCCAGGAGTCGACACCTTCACGTTCTCGCCCTGCGCCGCCCATTCAACCCCTCGCCGCTCATTGAACCCCCGGCAACCAGGGCGCCCACAGTAAGCTTTCGGGAAAGAAGGAAAACGGCCAGCTCCCAGGCACACAAGAGCTTTTACTGTGTTCCTCGCATTGCTTGTGTAGATAATGAGATGAGGACGCCCTTCCGTGAAAACGTTTAATTTGGAGAAATCGCTGTTTTCTCATAGAATAGACACCGATGGGGAAAACATTCCTTTAATGATGTTTAGAGTTGCATCCATCACTGGTGAGCTGGGAAAATAATTTTTGCAGCGACTTGTACTCAAGCTACCCACGTGTATACGTGTGCATCTGTGTGTGTGTGTATTTACATGTATGTATATATTGCATGCTGCTGCTAAGTCGCTCCAGTTCTGTCTGACTCTGTGTGACCACCAGGCTCCTCTGTCCCTGGGATTCTCCAGGCAAGAATACTGGAGTGGGTTGCCATTTCCTTCTCCATATATATTGTATGCTGCTGCTGCTGCTGCTGCTAAGTCGCTTCAGTCATGTCCGACTCTGTGCGACCCCATAGATGGCAGCCCACCAGGCTCCCCCATCCCTGGGATTCTCCAGGCAAGAACACTGGAGTGGGTTGCCATTTCCTTCTCCATATATATTGTACACCTACCCGGAAGTATACAGACACACATACATAGATGTATATACACATGGGTGTTCCTTCAAGCAAAAAATATATTAAAACATCTCTAGTTTAAGGGTGCCCCAACACTCCCCTCAACACTATATACTAACACCGTGTCTTCAGTTGAGTTCATGCTATGAGGCGTTAGCATGGTGCCTCGTAATTTTTCAATTAAAATTTTCATAAATTTTTCAAATAAGATGTAATAGATTTGAAGGAGTAGAGAAAGGTTTCCTGTTTAGTTGTTAAACTGTGTCTGACTCTTTGCGATCCCACAGACTGTAGCCCACCAGGCTCCTCTGCCCATGGGATTTTCTCCAGGCAAGAATACTGGAGTGGGTTGCCATTTCCTCCTCCAGGGGAATCTTTGCAACCCAGGGACGGAACCCATAGCTGCATCTCCTACATTGGCAGGCAGATTCTTTACCACTGAGACACCTGGAAAGCAAAGGTAGGTTAGTCCAAGGCAAACAGCTGTCCTTCTCTACCTTCCAGAGTTCCCCTCTGCCTTTTCTAAATTATGGAGAATATTCTACCAAACAAAGAGCTTGCTTTGATTAAGCAAAGGGGAAAATCTCAGTAAAGATTTGAAAATGTTCGACAGTTGGGTTTCTTTCATTTCAAGCAAGAAGTTTTGTAGCATGTTAAGACACAGGAAAGTTACAAAAGAAAGCACATCAGCAGGTGTCTTCCCCATTAAGGAAAAAAGGAAAATATCAATAAAGTATCAGGAAACCTTCTTGTAGGATGAAATCTTAAAGCCCCAGAAAACAGTTTTAATTTCTCCAGGGCAGACTCTGGGTAGCAGTGTTGACTCCTCCTGTCTGGGCATGCCTTAACAGAAACTGTCCTTTCGAGGCCAAACTCATCTATGTCTTTGTATAAAATGAAGCTTGAGTGCTTGAAGCTGGAACATTTTAGGTTTAAACTAATGGGCAATATTTCGGGTTTACAGATTTTTCAGTTGAAAAAAAAAAAAACCCCACAGGTGACTAAAAAAAATTCATCTTCAGAAATCTCTGAATAAACATTAGGACATAAAAATCTGGATACTCTTCTGTTGATCTGGCAAATCCAACCAAAAATGTCATCTCCAAGTGTTCAGTGAGTAACGGTATGCTTCCTATGGGCAGGCCTATTACATGTGTAAATGGCTTCTTTGGAGAATCTGTTGATGCAAATTCGGGGACATCTCAGACCTATATTGGGAGCAGCTTCACCACACAGGCAGGCAAGAATTAGAAGCGGGCTGGGCTGCGTATCGTCCATTTTCACGGGAACCTGTCCCCTCCACCCCCACCTCCACAAGGCTCACTGCGGGTCCCTGGTTTGGGGGACGCATTTTGCAGGGCAGACAGAGCGTTGAGCGCCCCACGGAGGCAGGGGCGGGCGGTCTTCCGGGAAGGGCCTGATGCCTCCCAGTGGGCACGGCCAGTCCTTGGGGGGTTGTGCCAGCTTCCACACTCACTCAGGTTTCAGACGGGCTCTCAGGGCAGCTCAGTACCTTTCTGCAGGAGGCTTGTAGTGGTGGGGATGGCGGTGTTTCAGATGGGGGCCTAGAGACAGAACGGACGTGTCAGACCAGCTGCCGTCCACGGCTAGACCAACTGGAGGAACAGGTGTGTGTCTGTGCCCTGCCCACAGTCCATGCCACCCAAGTCCTCCTGGCCCTGACTCTGAACTTGCAGACACACATCCACCCTGCCTCTCTTTTCTCTCTGCCTTCCCCAGCTCTCTGGTTCCCTCCAGAAAACCTTTAAGATCGCAAGAGAAAGAAGACAAGCCCCTTTCTTTATTATAATGCAAGCCGGCCAGAACCCTTTGTATTTCCTCGGAAAAGTTTAGAAATTAACACATCCTTTCATGACACACACACTTTCGGTGGAGGGATGTTGGAAGTGATGGGTAGACATGGTCCCAAACGGGACAGGGTGTCACACTGGGGTGTGACCGCTCCCAATGGGGTGGTTTTCATTTGTCTTTAAACTCCTAAGTGCAAAAGGCTGCTGGGGCGAATTTGATCCATCATTTAAAAAATAAAATAAACCCAGGATCATTAATTCTTTTCAACACATAAACCGTTGACGTGGCTTTTTAAAGTTTAAGCTGAGAAAGCAACGTACATAATCTGAAACCCAACAGGAGGCTCTCTTTGTTTTAAATACACAATTGTTACCATTTAGTTTTGCTAATAACTACTCTTTGTAAATACACAATTGTTGCCATTTAGTTTTGCTAATAACTAAAATTAGCTTCCGTATGTTTTTACTAATAGAGCAGAAGCTTAAGTGTGTAACAGTGGAGGGGGTGGATGCCTACTATTTCTAGCACATCATCTACATGAAGAATTTAAAGTGACGGAAGAATTGAAGCAAAAAGTAAGAATCTGATATTTTAAATGATCTGCTTAAAAACAGGCATAGAAATGAAAGCATTGCTTCTAAGATATAGCTGTTGAAATGACTGTTTGTTAAAAAAAAATTGGTATTAAACCACAAGAATTTGGGAAGACATAGACTATCCTCCATGTAGATTCTTTGCTTTGCCCAACACCTTGAGCCATGGTGTTCCTAGTTTCCTCAGCACTTCCCCTGGTCTTGTCCAAGCCTAACTCTCCTCACCTTCCTGACCTCCAGTACACACCCCCACGTTCAATTACTACCCACGTGCCAATGACCCTCAGAGCTTTCAGCGCCGGACCCTGCAGTCCCGAAGGCCTTCAGGAAGTCTCCGTCTCACTATCCCCACAGGTGACTCAGATGCAGTCGTCTCTACGTTAATCTCACCATCCTCTGTCTCACACCCCAACCTGGGCCTCAAGAACCTTGGACCACGGTTCCAGCAAACCACATCCTCTTGCACTAAATGACTCCTGGCTTCCTCCTGCACTTATTCCACTGTGTGTACTTTTTGTTCCCCAACACATACGTTTTTAAATTTTATTAGAGTATAGTTGATTTACAATGTTGTGTTTAATTTCTGCTATAGACTAAAGTGATTCAATTTTATATATACAGTGTATATATATATATATATATATAGAGAGAGAGAGTACAGTTTTATATATACTGTTTTTATATATACACACACACTGTATATATTCTTTTCCTTCCTGGTTCCCTGGTGGCTCAGATGGTAAAGCCTGCAATGCAAGAGACCCAGGTTCAATCCTGGGTTGGGAAGATCCCCTGGAGAAGGAAATGGCAACCCCACTCCAGTACTCTTGCCTAGAAAACTCCATGGATGGAGGAGCCTGGTGGGCTACAGTCCATGGGGTCCCAAAGAGTTGGACATGACTAAGCAACTTCACTTTCTTTCTTTCTTATCACAGAATATGGGATGCAGTTCCCTTGCTCCATGGTGTTTATCCACCCTGTGTGTACTGGTTTCTATCTGCTGATCCCAAACTCCCACACGTCTCTTCTCTCTGTCTGTGAGTCTGCTTCTGCTTCGTAGTCAACTTCCTTTGTGCTACAGTTGAGACTCCACGCAAGTGACATCTATCTATGCAACAAGAACAGACTAACAGACATAGAGAACAGGCTGTGGATGCGAAGGGTGGGAGGGAGGTGGGGGTTGGGCGTGNTAAGTCGCTTCAGTCATGTCCGACTCTGTGCGACCCCATAGATGGCAGCCCACCAGGCTCCCCCATCCCTGGGATTCTCCAGGCAAGAACACTGGAGTGGGTTGCCATTTCCTTCTCCATATATATTGTACACCTACCCGGAAGTATACAGACACACATACATAGATGTATATACACATGGGTGTTCCTTCAAGCAAAAAATATATTAAAACATCTCTAGTTTAAGGGTGCCCCAACACTCCCCTCAACACTATATACTAACACCGTGTCTTCAGTTGAGTTCATGCTATGAGGCGTTAGCATGGTGCCTCGTAATTTTTCAATTAAAATTTTCATAAATTTTTCAAATAAGATGTAATAGATTTGAAGGAGTAGAGAAAGGTTTCCTGTTTAGTTGTTAAACTGTGTCTGACTCTTTGCGATCCCACAGACTGTAGCCCACCAGGCTCCTCTGCCCATGGGATTTTCTCCAGGCAAGAATACTGGAGTGGGTTGCCATTTCCTCCTCCAGGGGAATCTTTGCAACCCAGGGACGGAACCCATAGCTGCATCTCCTACATTGGCAGGCAGATTCTTTACCACTGAGACACCTGGAAAGCAAAGGTAGGTTAGTCCAAGGCAAACAGCTGTCCTTCTCTACCTTCCAGAGTTCCCCTCTGCCTTTTCTAAATTATGGAGAATATTCTACCAAACAAAGAGCTTGCTTTGATTAAGCAAAGGGGAAAATCTCAGTAAAGATTTGAAAATGTTCGACAGTTGGGTTTCTTTCATTTCAAGCAAGAAGTTTTGTAGCATGTTAAGACACAGGAAAGTTACAAAAGAAAGCACATCAGCAGGTGTCTTCCCCATTAAGGAAAAAAGGAAAATATCAATAAAGTATCAGGAAACCTTCTTGTAGGATGAAATCTTAAAGCCCCAGAAAACAGTTTTAATTTCTCCAGGGCAGACTCTGGGTAGCAGTGTTGACTCCTCCTGTCTGGGCATGCCTTAACAGAAACTGTCCTTTCGAGGCCAAACTCATCTATGTCTTTGTATAAAATGAAGCTTGAGTGCTTGAAGCTGGAACATTTTAGGTTTAAACTAATGGGCAATATTTCGGGTTTACAGATTTTTCAGTTGAAAAAAAAAAAAACCCCACAGGTGACTAAAAAAAATTCATCTTCAGAAATCTCTGAATAAACATTAGGACATAAAAATCTGGATACTCTTCTGTTGATCTGGCAAATCCAACCAAAAATGTCATCTCCAAGTGTTCAGTGAGTAACGGTATGCTTCCTATGGGCAGGCCTATTACATGTGTAAATGGCTTCTTTGGAGAATCTGTTGATGCAAATTCGGGGACATCTCAGACCTATATTGGGAGCAGCTTCACCACACAGGCAGGCAAGAATTAGAAGCGGGCTGGGCTGCGTATCGTCCATTTTCACGGGAACCTGTCCCCTCCACCCCCACCTCCACAAGGCTCACTGCGGGTCCCTGGTTTGGGGGACGCATTTTGCAGGGCAGACAGAGCGTTGAGCGCCCCACGGAGGCAGGGGCGGGCGGTCTTCCGGGAAGGGCCTGATGCCTCCCAGTGGGCACGGCCAGTCCTTGGGGGGTTGTGCCAGCTTCCACACTCACTCAGGTTTCAGACGGGCTCTCAGGGCAGCTCAGTACCTTTCTGCAGGAGGCTTGTAGTGGTGGGGATGGCGGTGTTTCAGATGGGGGCCTAGAGACAGAACGGACGTGTCAGACCAGCTGCCGTCCACGGCTAGACCAACTGGAGGAACAGGTGTGTGTCTGTGCCCTGCCCACAGTCCATGCCACCCAAGTCCTCCTGGCCCTGACTCTGAACTTGCAGACACACATCCACCCTGCCTCTCTTTTCTCTCTGCCTTCCCCAGCTCTCTGGTTCCCTCCAGAAAACCTTTAAGATCGCAAGAGAAAGAAGACAAGCCCCTTTCTTTATTATAATGCAAGCCGGCCAGAACCCTTTGTATTTCCTCGGAAAAGTTTAGAAATTAACACATCCTTTCATGACACACACACTTTCGGTGGAGGGATGTTGGAAGTGATGGGTAGACATGGTCCCAAACGGGACAGGGTGTCACACTGGGGTGTGACCGCTCCCAATGGGGTGGTTTTCATTTGTCTTTAAACTCCTAAGTGCAAAAGGCTGCTGGGGCGAATTTGATCCATCATTTAAAAAATAAAATAAACCCAGGATCATTAATTCTTTTCAACACATAAACCGTTGACGTGGCTTTTTAAAGTTTAAGCTGAGAAAGCAACGTACATAATCTGAAACCCAACAGGAGGCTCTCTTTGTTTTAAATACACAATTGTTACCATTTAGTTTTGCTAATAACTACTCTTTGTAAATACACAATTGTTGCCATTTAGTTTTGCTAATAACTAAAATTAGCTTCCGTATGTTTTTACTAATAGAGCAGAAGCTTAAGTGTGTAACAGTGGAGGGGGTGGATGCCTACTATTTCTAGCACATCATCTACATGAAGAATTTAAAGTGACGGAAGAATTGAAGCAAAAAGTAAGAATCTGATATTTTAAATGATCTGCTTAAAAACAGGCATAGAAATGAAAGCATTGCTTCTAAGATATAGCTGTTGAAATGACTGTTTGTTAAAAAAAAATTGGTATTAAACCACAAGAATTTGGGAAGACATAGACTATCCTCCATGTAGATTCTTTGCTTTGCCCAACACCTTGAGCCATGGTGTTCCTAGTTTCCTCAGCACTTCCCCTGGTCTTGTCCAAGCCTAACTCTCCTCACCTTCCTGACCTCCAGTACACACCCCCACGTTCAATTACTACCCACGTGCCAATGACCCTCAGAGCTTTCAGCGCCGGACCCTGCAGTCCCGAAGGCCTTCAGGAAGTCTCCGTCTCACTATCCCCACAGGTGACTCAGATGCAGTCGTCTCTACGTTAATCTCACCATCCTCTGTCTCACACCCCAACCTGGGCCTCAAGAACCTTGGACCACGGTTCCAGCAAACCACATCCTCTTGCACTAAATGACTCCTGGCTTCCTCCTGCACTTATTCCACTGTGTGTACTTTTTGTTCCCCAACACATACGTTTTTAAATTTTATTAGAGTATAGTTGATTTACAATGTTGTGTTTAATTTCTGCTATAGACTAAAGTGATTCAATTTTATATATACAGTGTATATATATATATAGAGAGAGAGAGATAGAGAGTACAGTTTTATATATACTGTTTTTATATATACACACACACTGTATATATTCTTTTCCTTCCTGGTTCCCTGGTGGCTCAGATGGTAAAGCCTGCAATGCAAGAGACCCAGGTTCAATCCTGGGTTGGGAAGATCCCCTGGAGAAGGAAATGGCAACCCCACTCCAGTACTCTTGCCTAGAAAACTCCATGGATGGAGGAGCCTGGTGGGCTACAGTCCATGGGGTCCCAAAGAGTTGGACATGACTAAGCAACTTCACTTTCTTTCTTTCTTATCACAGAATATGGGATGCAGTTCCCTTGCTCCATGGTGTTTATCCACCCTGTGTGTACTGGTTTCTATCTGCTGATCCCAAACTCCCACACGTCTCTTCTCTCTGTCTGTGAGTCTGCTTCTGCTTCGTAGTCAACTTCCTTTGTGCTACAGTTGAGACTCCACGCAAGTGACATCTATCTATGCAACAAGAACAGACTAACAGACATAGAGAACAGGCTGTGGATGCGAAGGGTGGGAGGGAGGTGGGGGTTGGGCGTGGACCAGGAGTTTAGGGTTAACAGACCCAGCACGTATTCAATCACTGCCAAAGCTAACAGTTCCGGCCCCTGAAAACATCACTAGATTTTCTTTCCCGTTTTCTCAATATCAGCAAACACAGTTGGATAAGGACTCCTTTACGGTAAATAACTGCAACCACTCCCCAGCGAATCTCCTTAGTGCTGCCCGGGAGGCTCTCTGTTTTGAAACAATAGGTGACGATTATTTTTAATCTGCGTGGTTTAGCAGGAAGCCAAGTAGATTGATTTGGATCATATCATCAAGAAAATTTATGTCATATAGATAGTGAAAATGAAAGTCAGTTCAGTGGTTTTCGACTCTTTGCAAACCCAAGGACTATACAGTCCAGGCTGGGATACTGGAGTGGGTAGCCTTTCCCTTCTCCAGGGGGATCTTCCCAACCCAGGGACTGAACCCAGGTCTCCCGCATTGCAGATGATTCTTTACCAGCTGACCCATCAGGGAAGCCCAAGGATACTGGAGTGGGTAAGCTATCCCTTCTCCAGGGGGCGGTCTTCCTGACCCAGGAATCGAACCAGGGTCTCCTGCATTGCAGGCCGATTCTTTACCAGCTGAGCCACTGAGGAAGCCGATAGATTATATATAGTAGAAATACATGTAATAACCTCCATAGCAAAGTAGTATTTCCTATATAG
Source organism: Sylvicapra grimmia (assembly GCA_006408735.1). Taxonomy (NCBI): domain Eukaryota; kingdom Metazoa; phylum Chordata; class Mammalia; order Artiodactyla; family Bovidae; genus Sylvicapra; species Sylvicapra grimmia. The sequence continues at coordinate 49,618 of SJYH01008135.1, read as the reverse complement.
TTATATTTGAACATCTTAAATTTTTAAAAAATTTCAGAATGATATGAGATGATGGATTTTTTTCCCCCTTGTGTGGGTGCATGCTAAGTCACTTCATTTATGTCTGATTCTGTGCGACCCCACGGAATAGAACCTGTCCAGGTTCCTCTGTCCGTGGAATTCTCCAGGCAAGAAACCTGGAGTGGTTTGCCATGCCCTCCTCCAGGGGATCTTCCCGACTCGGTGATCAAGTCTTATGTCTCTAACGTCTACCTGTATTGGAAGCCCTTTTCAGGTATGACCTAAATCAAATCCCTTATGATTATACAGTGGAAGTAAGGAATAGATTTAAGGGCCTAGATCTGATAGATAGAGTGCCTGAAGAACTATGGAATGAGGTTCGTGACATTGTACGGGAGACAGGGATCAAGACCATCCCCATGGAAAAGAAATGCAAAAAAGNGAGAGGCCTGGCGTGCTGCGATTCATGGGGTCGCAAAGAGTCGGACACGACTGAGCGACTGAACTGAACTGAACTGAACTGAACCTCTTGTGTATTTACGGTTAGAAGATAAGAAAAAAAGCATGCCTTCTGTAGAGCAAAAAAGTAACAGAAGGGGAGGAGGAGGGTGCAGGGGAGGGAAAAAGAGAGCGAGTCAGGTCGGCTGGGAGGAAGCAGGTACAAAGGGGAGGGGGTGCTTAGGGTTCAGAGAACCCCCTGTGGGTAGGGGCCTGCAATGTTGGATCTATGGATTTCCGTTTTTTCACCCAGACTTTCTGTGTGTCTGCAAGCTGGGCGGGAGCCCCACCCCCCGGCCAGGACTCACCGTGCAAGTCGGGGGTCTGGAAGGTTCTGATGGTGGCGGGCCCCTCCCCGCTGGCAGTCAGCACCTGTACCTCCAGGCGGTAGAGGGTGGCTGGCCGCAGACCCGGGACCGAGAGCTCAGGGTGATCCTGAGGAAGGGGAGGGAAGGCGTTGGGGGACACGAGGCCATCAGCTGCTGCCTCTGACCACGACCCACGTCTGGACTTTCCTCTAGAGACCATGCCTCCCTCGCGACGTCACCGTGATATGCACAGTTGCAGTTTGCTTGCTTCCACTCTGCCGTGTTCGGGGTCTCGCGATCTGTCCACGTTCGCTGGAGACCCCCTACCCCTGCCTCCACCTCCGGGTGGTCTGGGCAGCAAGGAGACCCCGGCTCTTGGCAGCCAAGAGCTCACATGAGTCAGGCCAGTTCTGCCAGCTCACCCCCAACCCCTCCTGGGGACTGTATTTCCCATTCCTGAACCTAAGACTTTCCCAGGCTTTAAAAGTTTTCATCTGCACATCTTGTGATGTGAATTCTTGATAATCCACGTCTCGGGGAAACGCGCCAACTTGCGCTCCTTAAAAGACAGTATCTGTCAGTGCCGGCAGCCAAAAAATGTTTCTTTTTATGCCAACACATTTTTTTTTTTTGGCGGGGGAGGCGTCTTAGAACTCAATAGAACCTAATGCACATACACAGAATAATTACTGTCCAATTCCATGGATTTTTTTTTCTTCCGGGATTTAAGGTGTTTTTTTTTCTTTTTGGAGCAAGAGTTGCATATTCTAAGGGCATTCTGAGAGTTGGTAAAAGCCCACACATGCTTTTTTTTTTCCCCCCCCAAGCCAAGGAATTAAGTTGGCCTGGAAGGCACTCCACTCATTATGTGCTCTGGCCAGATTTGAAGGGGAAAATGAAGAGGAAAAACAAGGTTCTTTTTAGCTCTTTTCCCCCCCAAATTTAGCACTTCAAACGGGGCACGTCCGCTTGGCCCAGAAGGACAGGGATTCAAAAGAACAGAAAATGGTGAAGCCTTTGCGTTCCGTGTGGACAGGAGAGGTCTCCTTAAGAGCTGGCCCTGGTTTATGCTGATGATAGTTAATCTATAAGGAACCCTGATGGTGTGCTCCGATTCTTACAAAAGAATTCACTGGGGACCCACAGGAACCCTGGTGGTATGTTCTGATTCTTGCAAAAGAGTTCACACAGGAGAAGAAAGCCTACATGTGAGTCTCAACACGTTGCCCCTGCAGTGTGAATTTGGGGTGCCCGAGTGCCTCCCCTAGCGATGCTCCCTCCGGGTCGGGGGGCGGGAACCCACCCCGAGATGGGGCGGGTGGACGGGCGCTCACCGTGGGCAGAATCTGAGACTGGGAGATGATGCTGTTCGGGAGGCTGTTGGGCCGGCTCTCAGTGGTGACCTCGGCCCAGGTCACCTGGAAGCCGGTGGCTGGCCGCGGCAAGCCCGCCTGGCTCACCCTCCAGGAGAAGTGCCCCGTGATGTTGGCATCGTGTACCACGAAGGAGGCGGTCAGGTTCTCAGGTTTGGCCTGCACTTTGGGGCGCACGTGGCTGTGATCTGTGGGTGCAGGAAGGGGAACCGTGAAGCGGTTAGAGGGGTGGAGAGAGGGCAGCCCNGTGTACCACGAAGGAGGCGGTCAGGTTCTCAGGTTTGGCCTGCACTTTGGGGCGCACGTGGCTGTGATCTGTGGGTGCAGGAAGGGGAACCGTGAAGCGGTTAGAGGGGTGGAGAGAGGGCAGCCCACGAGGCGACGGTGTTCAGACTGCCATTCCCTGGGACCCGGGGTCAGCGACCCGACCTCCCTCGGGGGGTGGGAGCGGGGAGGTCCCATGGCCGCCTGGTGGATGGCATCTGAGCTGGACCCTGATCTCTGCAGCTCTGTGCCCAGTGGCTGCTGATGGCTCGGGGTCATTTGCGAGTCCAGCTTGCAGATGGGAGTGGACAATGCAGAATAGAGTGCTGTGATCTCAGAGGACTTGGCCACTGAGAGGGCAGGAGTGGGTGCTGCGGGAGGAGGTGAGTGGGGAAGGCTGGGGTCACGGTGAGAGCCATTGGCAGTGACCAGAACCAGCTCCCAGGCGGGGCTTCTGAGGATAAGTGTCCCTCGATGTGGGCCAGGACTGCGGAAGGTGGAGATGGGGGATGGAAAGGCTGTGAAGGGTAATGNGGCCTGCACTTTGGGGCGCACGTGGCTGTGATCTGTGGGTGCAGGAAGGGGAACCGTGAAGCGGTTAGAGGGGTGGAGAGAGGGCAGCCCCCGAGGCGACGGTGTTCAGACTGCCATTCCCTGGGACCCGGGGTCAGTGACTCGACCTCCCTCGGCGGGTGGGAGCGGGGAGGTCCCATGGCCGCCTGGTGGATGGCATCTGAGCTGGACCCTGATCTCTGCAGCTCTGTGCTCAGTGGCTGCTGATGGCTCGGGGTCATTTGCGAGTCCAGCTTGCAGATGGGAGTGGACAGTGCAGAAAAGAGTGCTGTGATCTCAGAGCACCCGGCCACTGAGACGGCAGGAGTGGGTGCTGCGGGAGGAGGTGGGTGGGGAAGGCTGGGGTCATGGTGAGAGCCATTGGCAGTGACCAGAACCAGCTCCCGGGCGGGGCTTCTGAGGATAAGTGTCCCTCGATGTGGGCCAGGACTGCGGAAGGTGGAGATGGGGGATGGAAAGGCTGTGAAGGGTAATGCNTGCAGAAAAGAGTGCTGTGATCTCAGAGCACCCGGCCACTGAGACGGCAGGAGTGGGTGCTGCGGGAGGAGGTGGGTGGGGAAGGCTGGGGTCATGGTGAGAGCCATTGGCAGTGACCAGAACCAGCTCCCGGGCGGGGCTTCTGAGGATAAGTGTCCCTCGATGTGGGCCAGGACTGCGGAAGGTGGAGATGGGGGATGGAAAGGCTGTGAAGGGTAATGCCCCTGGGGCCAATAAGAGTCAAGTGAGCTACATGAGGTGCCCCAGAGCACCCGCGGAGAGATGCCAGCCCCCCTTCTAAGGGCTTGGGCTTCCCTGGTGGCTCAGCTGGTAAAGAATCTGCCTGCAATGCAGGAGACCCTGGATCAACTCCTGGGTCGGGACGATCTGCTGGAGAAGGGAAAGGCTACCCACTCCAGTATTCTTGGGATTCCCTGGTGGCTCAGCTGGTAAAGAATCCGCCTGCAATGCAGGATACCCTGATTCAATTCCTGGGTTGGCAAGATCCCCTGAAGAAGGGAAAGGCTACCCACTCCAGTATTCTTGGGCTTCCCTGGTGACTCAGCTGGTAAATAATCTGTCTGCAAGGCAGGAGACCTGGGGTCCATCCCTGGGTTGGGAAGATCCCCCTGGAGAAGGGAAAGGCTACCCACTCCAGTATTCCAGCTTGGAGAATTCCACGGAGTATACAGTCCATGGGGTCGCAAAGAGTCGGACACCACTGAGCGACTTTCACTTCTAAGGGCTGATCCTCAGCAAAGCCTGTGTCACTAAGTGTGGCTGGACTCCAGAGGCTATGCGAGGGTTCATATACACACGTTCCCTTCAGACAGGGCTGTCCTAGGCTGTCTAGAAAGGGGTGATCCTTGTGGGTTTTTGGGCCTTGTGAATCGTGCTTTGGAGCTGTGCCCACTGCCGCGCCCCCTGGGGAGTCCAGGCGACACGTACCCTCCTCTGCGCCAGGGCAGCTGAAGTGCTTGTGGGTCTTGCCCTTGAGCGCAGAGCACGGCGGGGTCGTGAAGGACGTGCTCTCCGCCTTCCAGCGGCCCTGGGGCCGCGCGGCTTGCACGATCACCTTGTATTTGCAGGAGAATGACAAGTCTGGAAGAATCATGTAGTTTTCCTAGAGCGAGATGGAGACAGAGAACACGCCAGCTGTAAAACTCTCATGAGGGAACGGACTTAACAGGAGATGCAATGATGTCCCAGGAGGTTGTCTTCTTGTATGTGGTGGGGTGTGTGTGTGTGTGTGTGTGCGTGTGTGATACGGCCTTTACACAAAGCACACAGGGTCCCTGCCAAGATGATTTATAACCATGACCCGCTCCTGGGGCGAGGGGGGGTCACCCAGGCTCTAGAACAACCGGGTGGAAGCGTTCAGTCCACGGCAGCCCCGTTCTGACCATCACGACCCGCCGTGGGGAGCCGGCTGGACAGAGAGGGTGAAAAGCTGTGAATATCAACCTGAATTGTTATAAAAAAAAAAAAAGCTGACTCGGGCCTCCTCCCAGATGCAGGCTCAGTTTAGAGCTGAGTTTTTCCTGAAGGCAGAGAAGACATTCTGGAGCAGTGTCTTTTCTCCCCTTTCTGGAGGGCTCTCTCTGTTGCTTCCAGCCGGAGTGTGATAATGAAACAGAATTACGAAGCCAGACTCAACCGTGGAGGGCTGAGGGGCTGGGAATGTCGCCTTACAGGAAGTGGATGTGTGACGGTGTGACGGATTGTGTGACGGTGATGGTTGTAGCAAGCTCCGGTGCTGTTTCTCTGTGTGTGTGAGCGTGTGCGTGTCCCCTGTAGGGTGGCATTGTCGCGGCCTCCTGCACACATATATAACCTTACGGGAACGGGAAAGCTGACTGTGACATTTGTCACAAGCTAGTGCGAGGTTTATCTCCCGTGTGTGTTTGTCAGGGTGTGTGTGTCTGTTCTAGGTGTTGTCAAGGCCCCGGGTGCACTTGTATAATCTTATACCAACGTGAAACATGACAGTGATGGTCGTGACAAGCTAGTGCAATGTTTCTTGCCCTTGCTGTGTTAGGGTGTGTGTGTGTCCCTTCTAGGGTGTTGTTTTCAGGGCCTTGTGAAGTCCGGTCGTGTCCGACTCTTTGGGATCCCATGGACTGTAGCCTATCAGGCTCCTCCGTCTATGGGATTTTCCAGGCAAGAGCGCTGGAGTGGATTGCCATTTCCTTCTCCAGGGGTCCCGACCCAGGAATCGAACCCGGGTCTCCCGCATTGCAGGCAGACGCTTTACCGTCTGAGCCCCCAGGGAAGCCCTTCAGGGCCTTGTATTCAGGGCCTTGTATACACGCAAATAACCTGGGGAAAGCTGACGGTGATGGTTGGAACAAGCTAGTGTGATGTCTCCTTCCCCTGGTGTGTTAGCGTGTGTGTGTCAATTCTAGGCCAGCAATTGGATTAGGGTGTGTGTGTCAATTCTAGACAAGCAGTTGTATTAGCATGTGTGTGTCAACTGCAGGCAAGCAGTTGTATTAGGATGTGTGTGTTAATTCTAGACAAGCAGTTTTCCTGGTGGCTCAGAGGTTAAAGCATCTGCCTGGAATGCAGGAGACCCGGGTTCGATCCCTGGGTCAGGAAGATCCCCTGGAGAAGGCAATGGCACCCCACTCCAGTACTCTTGCCTGGAAAATCCCATGGAAGGAGGAGCCTGGTAGGCTACAGTCCATGGGGTCGCAAAGAGTTGGACACGACTGAGCAAACTCACTTCACTTCAGTTGTATTAGGGTGTGTGTGGGTCAATACTAGGCCAGCAGTTGTATTAGGGTGTGTGTGTCATTTCTAGATAAGGAGTTGTATTAGGGTGTGTGTGTCAATTGTAGGTGAGTTGTGTTAGGGTGTGTGTGTCAATTGCAGGTGAGCAGTTGTGTTAGGGTGTGTGTGTCAATTGCAGGTGAGCAGTTGTGTTTGGGTGTGTGTGTCAATTGCAGGTGAGCAGTTGTGTTAGGGTGTGTGTGTCAATTGTAGGTGAGTTGTGTTAGGGTGTGTGTGGGTCAGTTCTAGGCCAGCAGTTGTGTTAGGGTGTGTGGGGGTCAATTCTAGGCCAGCAGTTATGTGTTAGGGTGTGTGTGTCCATTCTAGACAAGCAGTTGTATTAGGGTGTGTGTGTCAATTATAGGTGAGTTGTATTAGGGTGTGTGTGTCCATTCTAGGCCAGCAGTTGTATTAGGGTGTGTTTGGGTCAATTCTAGGCCAGCAGCTGCGTTAGGGTGTGTGTGTCCATTCTAGGCTAGCAGTTGTCTTAGGGTGTGTGTGTCAATTGTAGGTGAGTAGTATTAGGGTGTGTGTGGGTCAGTTCTAGGCCAGCAGTTGTGTTAGGGTGTGTGGGGGTCAATTCTAGGCCAGCAGTTGTATTAGGGTGTGTGTGTGTCAATTGCAGGGGAGCAGTTGTGTTAGGGTGTGTGTGTCAATTGCAGGTGAGCAGTTGTGTTAGGGTGTGTGTGTCAGTTGTAGGTGAGTTGTGTCAGGGTGTTTGTGGGTCGATTCTAGGCATGCAGTTGTGTTAGGGTGTGTGTGTCAATTGCAGGTGAACAGTTGTGTTAGGGGGTGTGTGTCGATTGCAGGTGAGTTGTGTCAGGGTGTCTGTGGGTCGATTCGAGGCATGCAGTTGTGTTAGGGTGTGTGTGTCGATTGCAGGTGAGCAGTTGTGTTAGGGTGCGTGTGTTGATTGCAGGTGAGTTGTATCAGGGTGTGTGTGGGTCGATTTGAGGCATGCAGTTGTCACGGCCTCCTGTCCCCGTACAAGAGCTGCAGCTGGGAGCGTGTCTGGGACCCTTAACGTCAGAAGAGCATGTGCTGGGGCTGAGGACGGGCGGGTGTTCCACCCCCAGCACGAGCTGGCTCAAGGTAGGCATGTAGCTAAAGGTGAGGCTGAGGGACAGGGTTGCAGAGAAACCCTGGGAAATTTTCCCATTTGCCCTGGGAAAATGAAGCCTTCAGGTCACAGGGGGTTCTGACTCAGAATGGAGAAAAGAATCCCGAGCTTCTGCGTGAATAAGATGAAACACTCCCAGGCTGACGCCGTATGCCCTGGGAGCTCCTTATGAGTTGTGTCTGGAATGCCCTGGGAGCTCCTTGTGAGTTGTGTCTGGAATCTCCGCGTCTCAGGGTCCCCTCCCCCGTGCTGACAACGTGCAGGGATGAGGGGTGAGGGAACACGTGACCCTGTGTCTCCTCCCCACCTGTCCCGAAGGTAACAGGTCGGTGACCAAGTCACCCACAGCACATTCAGCCTGCACCTCTTTCCCATCCAGGGCCCCCGAGCACCCCCTTTTCAAGCCTCCTCCTCCTCCTCACCTGGGTCACGGCCGAGGATGCCTCCAGCCTGGCGGATTTGTTGTGGGCGCAGACTTCCGGAAACCACTCCACGTGATACTGTCCGACGCCAGGATCTGTAAGGTGAATGCAATTAAGCAAAAAAAAAAAAAGAACAGTCCGCAAGCAAGAGGGCTTGCAGCCCGATGTTCCTGAAGCTGGAGAGAACAGGAAGGGGGCAGAGGACCCTGCAGGCGATGCAGATGGGCACCCACCTGGCCGGGGATGGAGGTCTCCCCAAATTCTGCCTGCTGTTTCCTCAGTAGAAAATCAGCTCACGACTTCCGCGGTCCAGTGGTTGGGACTCTACCTTCCCATGCAGGGGGTGTCGGTTCCATCCCTGTTTGGGGATCTGAGATCCCACACGCCTCATGACCAAAGAACCAAAGCGTAAAACGGAAGTGATACCGCTTCACACATTCCATGAAGGCTTTAAAAATGGTCCCTATCAGAGAAATCTTCAAGAATGGAGTTGGGGAAGAGAATGAAATCGGGGGAACGTAATAGAGCATAAAAGGAGAAGTAAATTGAGATACGAGAACCAGACAGAAAAAAAAAAATCATGAGGAAAGTGACCGTGTGATGCGTCTGCAGAGGTCTTGATCCCAACCCAGCCGTGGCGCCCACGGTAAGGAAACCCGAGGAGAATGGGGGATGCTCAGCGTCCATGCTCTTGTCTCCTAGGTGATGAGAGAGATTCCGCAGGAGTCTCTGAATCCTGCATGCTTCTGAGGAAGCTGGTGGAAGAAATCTTGAAGCCGGGCAGGAGTAAACGCCTGGCTCTTCCTCACCCTGAAGGCCTGGTCGCCCCAGTGTGCTCCGTGTGGACTTGGTGTGGAGTCCGTGTATGCTCCGTGTGGACTCTGTATGTGCACCGTGTGTGCTCCATGTGTGCTCCATGCGGACTCTGTGTGTGCTCCTTGTGTGCTCTGTGTGGACTGCATGTCTGCTCCGTGTGTGCTGTGTGTGTTCAGCGTGTCTCTGTGTGTGCTGTGTGCACTCCATGTGTGCTCTGTGTGTGCTGTGTGTGCTCTGTGTGGACTCCATGTCTGCTCCATGTCTGCTCTGTGTGGACTCTGCGTGTGCTCCATGTGGACTCTGTGTGTGCTCTGTGTAGACTCCATGTCTGCTCCGTGTGGACTCTGCGTGTGCTCTGTGTAGACTCCATGTGCTCGGTGTGTGCTGTGTGCACTCCATGTGTGCTCTATGTGTGCTGTGTGTGCTCTGTGTGGACTCCATGTCTGCTCCATGTCTGCTCTGTGTGGACTCTGCATGTGCTCCATGTGGACTCTGTGTGTGCTCTGTGTAGACTCCATGTCTGCTCCGTGTGGACTCTGCGTGTGCTCTGTGTAGACTCCATGTGCTCGGTGTGTGCTGTGTGCACTCCATGTGTGCTCTGTGTGTGCTGTGTGGATTCCATGTGTGCTCCATGTGGACTCTGCATGTGCTCCATGTGTGATCTGTGTGGACTCTGTCTATGCTCTGTGTGTATTCAGCATGTGCTGTGTGGACTCCATTTGTGCTCCGTGTGGACTCCATGTCTGCTCCGTGTGTGCTCCATGTGGACTCTGTGTGTGCTCCATGGACTCTGCGTGTGTTCCATGTATGCTCTTTGTGTGCTCTGCGTGTGTTCCATGTATGCTCTTTGTGTGCTCCGTATGTGCTCCACTTGTGCTGTGTGGACTCTGCGTGTGCTCTGCGTGTGCTCCATGTGTGCTCCACCTGTGCTGTGTGGACTCTGCGTGTGCTCTGCGTGTGCTCCATGTGGACTCTGTGTGTGTTCTGTGTGGACTCTGTGTCTGCTCCGTGTGTGCTCCACGTGTGCTGTGTGCACTCCATGTGTGCTCCGTGTGTGCTCCATGTCTGCTCCATGTGTGCTCCATGTCTGCTCCGTGTGTGCTGTGTGTGCTGTGTGCTCCGTGTGGACTCTGTGTTTGCTCCATGTGTGCTGTGTGGACTCTGCGTGTGTTCCATGTATGCTCTTTGTGTGCTCCGTGTGTGCTCCACCTGTGCTGTGTGTATTCTGTGTGTGCTCTGCGTGTGCTCTGCATGTACTCCGTGTGGACTCTGTGTGTGTTCTGTGTGGACTCTGTGTCTGCTCCATGTGTGCTCCACGTGTGCTGTGTGGACTCCATGTGGACTCTGCGTGTGCTCCGTGTGTGCTCCATGTGCACAGGGTCTCCTCCTTAGGAGATGAGGGTGAGAACAGTCTGCAGTGAGTGTGCCCCAGCCTCGCCGGCTGTGTGACCCCTGCAGAATCAGACCTGTTGCCCAGCACCCAGAGAACAGGGCCCCTTACGTAACGTCTCCACCTCCAGCCCGAGCGGTGCGTTTTCTGTCCATGTCTTTTCTTTGGGAGATCAACCAAGTGGAAAAAAAAAAAAAAAGACAAAAGTGCTGCAGAGCCAGGCCTGAGTGTGGGAACAGAGGCTGGCCGGGTTTATCAATCACCCACTGAGTCCCCGGGTGGGCATGAAAGGCATCACCCCCCACCCACGCCACCCCCCCACCCCTGGGGTGATTAGCCTCGCATCCTGGCTGCACTCAACCCAAGCGTTTGATGGGAGGTTTCCAGAGTGCAGACCTCTTTGAGGGAGTGCTGGGTCCGATGGGAACTTGCTCTCGAGCACTTTGGGAATCGAGAAAAGGAAGACTTTTCCACCAGAAAGTAAAGAGATACCAAGCAGGCATCAACGCTGTTTAGCTAAAAAGGGTTGAGGCTGTAACTTCTTACATGGCAGACATCAAGAGCTATGGGTTGACCGGAGAAAAACCGAACATTATGCGCAAAGTATGACGTCAACTGATGAGCGAATTCATACCCTTGCTTTCAACAGGTGCTGCGGCTTGACGCATCGTGCTGAAATGACCTCCCAGAGGCAGCTGAACTCGTGGACCTGAAACCTGGAGGCATCTGGGTAAGTAACAGACTGCCTGGGTGACATCCACGTTAGTTTGGACGGAGGTGGGGATACAGGTGGAATACAGAACGACCTTGACAGAAGCACAGTGTACGGACAACGGTTACGGCGATAACTCAGCATGGGCACAGCTCACGGAAGGGGTGGGCAGAGCCCTGAGCAGGGCAGGTAGCGGCGGGCAGGGTGCCACCCGGTGCCCCTGTGTGCCCCGGTGCAAACTCACTTCTGTACATGGTGAACCCCTGCGTCCCACAAGCCCACAAAGCAGATCGAAGCATTTGCTGCTGCTGCTGAATGGATCAGACTCTTTCTCTTCATGTAAAATCCCACTGGACAGGTGGGTGCCCCCCACCCCCGCATCAGAGAGCATGATTCGCACCACAGAGAATAGGCCAAGTCCGGAGCTGGGCACAGAGGAATCCTCACAGTCCCCGGTGCGGAGCAGCCATGTGGACCCCACTGTGCTGCGCTACAGCTGTGTGATGTGCAATTATTACCCATAGCTCCCCCAGGAACCCACGGGTTCCTACAGCATGGTTCACAGGAGCACGTACCAAGCCACACATCTGATGGCCCCTCCCGCCCCTTAGCTCTGCAAGCCACTGGCCCAAGTGCATGCCCTGGGTCTCTGGACACAGACCCCCACCTTGGTGAGGATCTCCGTGCAAACCCAAGGCTTTCCAATCACTTTGCGTGGCTGGCTCAGCAGACTCCACACCCTAGATTCCTGACCTGCTGCGTTCCCTCTGCCTTTATTTAACGATGCCTTTGATTTCCTGTATCTGTGAGGCTCTGACCTCCTGGGGCCTGGCGGGATGGCCCTCCCCAGGATGGCCTTATGTCCAGAGGCAGATGGTTCACCTGCAGGCATCCGTGTTCTGTGCAGACTGGCCGACCCAGAGCCTACACCCCAGCATCCCCTCAGAGGGGGGACCCTCACCCTCGGGGCTACCAGGTCCACCCTCATCAGCCCCCCAGGGGCAGGGAACTGGGACAGCTTGTGTCCAGAGCCTGAGCTTCCCTGGTGGCTCAGATGGTAAAGAATCCACCTGCAATGCAGGAGACTTGGGTTCCATCCCTGGGTCGGGAAGATCTCCTGGAGGAGGGCATGGCAACCCACTCCAGCATTGTTCCCTGGAGAATCCACGTGGACAGAGGAGCCTGGCGGGCTACAGACTCACAAAGAATCAGACACGCCTGAGCAACTAAATCACCTCCACTTCCCAGAGCGCACTTTGATGATCCAGACCTGCCAGTCCCCAGAATGACCAGCGCTTCCTGTCCCCCCACCAACAGAAAGCACGGTCAAGGCTCCTGAGCACCGTCTCTGTCTCCTGCCTGACCCTGGAGTCTGCCCGAGAGGCATGGAGGGCCCCCACTTTGGCCGCCAAGAGTCACAAACCATCTTCTCAACGGCAGTGTCTGTTGATCAGTTGCCTTCCACCAAACACAGTTTACACGAACTGCCTGTCGTTTCCGCAATCCTTGATGGCATGTTTTCAGACACAACTTGCAGTCCAAGCTTTTCCGAGGCGGGTCCAACAGTGGCCTGCATCTCACATCAAGTCTGCAGCCGTCTTGTAACTCACACACGTTAGGGTTTTGAAAGTCAGCGTGAACACACCATAGCAAATCCTGGGTGGCTACTCCTTGTTGGAAATGCAGGGTTACTCGATTCTTGTGGTGACAGGTATTGTTGTCCGCCAATCAGTAAGTACCCTGTTTTACCGTGTTTGTTTTTTTTAAAAAAACTTACTATATCTCTCTTAAAAGCATTAGTTGTCCCAGTTATGTCTGACTCTTTGTGATCTCCATGGACTCATTGTAGCCCACCAGGTTCCTCTGTCTTGTCTCAGCTTCTCCAGGCAAGAGCACTGGAGTGGGTTGCCATTTCCTTCTCCAGGGGAATCTTCTCCACTCCGAGACGGAACCCACGTTTCCCGCATTGCAGGAGGATTCTTTACCATCTGAGCCACCAAGGAAACCCAAATCTAATCTAAGAGATATTACCATTATTTATGAACTGAAAGAACTCTAGGGAATGGCAATCTGCTCCAGTGTTCTTGCCTGGAGAATTCCATGGACAGAGAAGCCTGGTGGGTTACAGTCCGTGGGGTCGCAAAGAGTCACACGACTGAGCCAGTAACACACACACACACACACACACACACACAGAACTCTAGCTGAAAACATTTTCAGAATCCCGGATAGGACAGCAAATGTCTTTTGCCTCCAGCCCCTCTGTACTTTAATCCGTTGTCATCTCAGAACCTACAAACTTAACCCTTTTTTTACCTTTTTTGGGGGGCTTCCCTGGTGGCTTAGCTGGTAAAGAATCCGCCTGCAATGTCGGAGACCTGGGTTCGATCCCTGGGCTGGGAAGATCCCATGGAGAAGGGAAAGGCTACCCACTCCAGTATCCTGGCCTGGAGAATCCCATGGGCTGTATAGTCCATGGGGTCACAGAGAGTCGGACACGACTGAGCGACTTGCCCTGTTACTTTCTTCCCCTTTTCCAGGGCATCCTCACGGGCTCTCAGTGTGACCCCGGCCTCTGACACACAGCCTCAGGCCTGAATCAGGGGCTCTCCTCTCGCTGTTTCTGGAGGCAGCTCCATATTACTACCTCCCTCTCACTGAGCTTATGGTGCCACTGGCCACACCTGCAGGGAGACGGGCCCACTGCCCACCTCCACTGCCAGATGGGGCATCACCTTCCTTTTGGGGAGCCTTAGGGGGCAGTTCTGCGCTCTGGGCCACTTTCACACAGAACAGATCTCAACGAGACAGACACGGCGTCCACAGCAGGAAAGCAGACCACGCCGAGGGTGTGTCCTGGGAATGAGAGGGCAGTGGCAGGTGGGAGCATGGACGCAGGGTCCCTTCCAGCCCAGCACCACGCCCTGCACGAGCGTCTCCACCGAGGACCACAAGCAGCCCAGGACTGGCGCATAAACCCCAGTGACTCCATGAATNTTGGGGAGCCTTAGGGGGCAGTTCTGCGCTCTGGGCCACTTTCACACAGAACAGATCTCAACGAGACAGACACGGCGTCCACAGCAGGAAAGCAGACCACGCCGAGGGTGTGTCCTGGGAATGAGAGGGCAGTGGCAGGTGGGAGCATGGACGCAGGGTCCCTTCCAGCCCAGCACCACGCCCTGCACGAGCGTCTCCACCGAGGACCACAAGCAGCCCAGGACTGGCGCATAAACCCCAGTGACTCCATGAATCTGCAAGGACACAGTCCCGTGGGCACGCACGATCCACAGCCTGCCTTTCCTTTTCAAATCAGTAGTGTGAGGTAGAGCTTTAAAGACACACAGTCCACAGCACATTCACGTGTTACCTTTAAGCCATGCGTGCATGCTCAGTGGTGTCCGACTCTTTGCCACCTCATGGACTGTAGCCCATCAGGTTCCCCTGTCCAGGGGATTCTCCAGGCAAGAACACTGGAGTGGGTTGCCATGCCCTCCTCCAGGGGATCTTCCCCACCCAGCGATGGAATCTGCGTCTCTTATGACTCCTGCATTGGCAGGCGGGTTCTTTACCGCTAGCACCACGGGGGAGGCCTCCTTTGAACCAGTGCTCACCTCCTGCTGCAGAGATATTGACTCAGCTGATTCCAGAGCCATCACTTGCTGTGCGTGGGGACCATGTGCCGGACCACGACTCCAGCACCTCACTCGCCATCTCAGGGGCTTCTGACTTCACTCACCCCTTCCCTCCTCTGGAAGTCACCCCGGCTCCGCTGGGCCTGTGCCTCAACACTCCCCGGGGTTCTCCAGTTCCTCTGGACACTCACTGTTGCAGTCCTTGGCTGCCTCACCCCGCTTTGTGCGGGCCATTGAGATGGATCTCGATTCCTCTTCCCTCTACTGAAGCGGTCCCCGACTTTGATGGTGCAGTGTGATAAATCCATCGGTATGCCTTGGAATGGGAGAAGGACATGGCCACCCACTCTAGTACTCTTGCTTGGAAAAATCCCNTCCCCGGGGTTCTCCAGTTCCTCTGGACACTCACTGTTGCAGTCCTTGGCTGCCTCACCCCGCTTTGTGCGGGCCATTGAGATGGATCTCGATTCCTCTTCCCTCTACCGAAGCGGTCCCCGACTTTCATGGTGCAGTGTGATAAATCCATCGGTATGCCTTGGAATGGGAGAAGGACATGGCCACCCACTCTAGTACTCTTGCTTGGAAAAATCCCATGGATGGAGGAGCCTGGTCGGCTGTAGTCCATGGGGTCATGAAGAGTCGGGCATGACTGAGCGACCTCACTTTCACAAGTGGCGTTCCATGTATTATGTCCTTTCTCTTATTATTTATTCCATCAGCTCCACCTCTGAGCATCAAGCATTAGATCAGAGGTTGGGGACCACTGCTTTAGGGGATCTTAAGTTCTTCCCTCACTTAAGAACGTATTCTTAAACTCTGACTTACTGTGGTCCCAGTACTGCAAGTAAACCGTGTTTTACATACAATGGTTGCTTGGAGATACTCAATTACAGTGATTTCTCTTATTTATAAATAATACTACTACCTGTTTCCATATTACTAGTGGACCAGTGAGACCTGTTTTGTAATTACTGGTAAATTGATCACGTAACCCAGAAGAAAGCAAAGAAAAAATTGCTTCTGACTGATTCTTATTTTGAATAAACAGAAATGAAAGAGGCAGAAAGGAATTTCAAGCAAACATGATGTCTGTAGCCTTCACCTTCAGTCAACATTGTACTCAACATCTCAACCAGCATTAAGACAGGGCAAAGAAGCAAAAATGTGCAAAGCCTGGAAAGGAAAATGTAACTTTCTTATGATTTACCGGCAACATGATGATTTTCATAGAAAATGCCTGAAAACAACTACGCTTCAATTAAAAAAAATCTTTCTTTTGGGAGAAAATAAAAGAGGGAGAGAAAAAATAAAGGAACACGGATGCCCTGCACTGGATCCTTACGACAGAAACGAAATCCACACAAAAGCCAACTGAGAAGCAAAGATGGAACAACGCCACTCCTTGGATGTAAGGAGCGCACCTGAGTGACCCCGTGTGAGGAGAGCGCTCACACAGGACACGGAGCCCACTGAACCTGAAGAAAACAAAATGATGAACGGATTGTCTCTTAAAGGAAGAGCTATTAAGAAACTGAAAAAATAAAAAATAAAGTAGAGAAAGACTTCAATAAAAGCAGGAAAGACCTGGATAAAACCAGCATAGCCATTTCCTTTCTCCAGGGGCTCTTCCCAACCCAGGGATCGAACCTGGGTCTCCCGCATTGCCGGCACGTTGTTTACCATCTGAGCCAGAAGTGAAGCCCCAAGTGAAAGTGAAAGTCACTCAGTTGTGTCCAGACTCTGCCACCCCATGAACTATACAGTCTAAGGATAGAATACTGGAGTGGGCAGCCTTTCCCTTTTCCAGGGCATCTTCCCAACCCAGGGATCGAATCCACGTCTCCCGCATTGCAGGCGGATTCTTTACCAGCAGAGCTACAGGGGAAGCCCAAGAATACTGGAGTGGGTAGCCTATCCCTTCTCCAGTGGATCTTCCCTACCCAGGAATCGAACCGGGGTCTCCTGCATTGCAGGCAGATTCTTTACCAGCTGAGCCACCAGGCAAGCCCA
>SJYH01008135.1:9328-25231 GCA_006408735.1 Sylvicapra grimmia | reverse complement strand
AAAAATAAAGTCTGACACTGTTTCCACTCTTTCCCCATCTATTTGCCATGAAGTGATGGGACCAGATGCCATAATCTTTGTTTTCTGAATGTTGAGCTTTAAGCCAGCTTGTTCACTCTCCTCTTTCACTTTCATCAAGAGGCTTTTTAGTTCCTCTTCACTTTCTGCCATAAGGGTGGTGTCATCTGCATATCTGACGTGCTTACATGTTCGATAATAAAACGTGTTATTTCATTGATACTAATGTCATATGGACGTACAATGCTAATTTTAAATTGGTAAGGACAGTCATCCTCCGATACCCACTGGAGGCTGGGGAGTGGATTCCCGCCTTGAATACCAAATTCCAATGATGGATGCTTGAGTCTCACAGTGAGCCCTTCATACCTGCGGGTTCTGCATCCTTGGGTTCAACCAGCTGTTGACCGTAGACAAGAGTACGGGACCCACGGGCTGGTGAAACTGCAGATGCAGAACCCGCTGATGTGGAGAGCTGACTATACAAGAGATTAAATAAATGCTATCATTTAATGTTAACTTAATATGAATATTAAACCTAATAAATCAATATTAATTTAAAAGTTGCAATATGTATGCATGTTACTTTACTAATATTGAATAAATTTAAATTAACATACGATAGTAATAAAATGGTAAACCTTATTGGCAATGTTATGTTAGCTACAGAATGAATTTGAGCAGCTTGGAAGAAAATTCCAGAACAAGAGCTCCAGCACCAATATCCTGAATGGCACATGAGCTGACAAACTGAGTAAAATAGCGCCTCAGAAAAGTAATAATTTTGAAAACTAATTCATGAAACAATTTTGCCTAAAATACCTCTTGTGTCTTAAAATGCATAAAAGTGATAATATGTATGTCAATTATCTCTAAAAGCAGTATTTCAGTAATGCAAAACAAATTCTCTTAGGAAACAAAACAAAGCATGAATGAAAGGAATTTATCGCAAAGATAAAAAGAAAACAATCTATACTAAGAATGAACGTTCACTGCAGTATTAACAATAAAATGGAAATTCTGAAGGAAGCTAAATGTTTGACTACAGTGCAATTACCACAACACATAATATCCAGCAAGGTAACCATTTCAAAATGTTATTAAAAATACTGACAGGATATAAAATGCAAATATATTATTTGAAAATGTGTTCATTTTACGTACACACACACACACACATATAAAAATGGCTTCCCTGGTGGCTCACCCTGCAATCCAAGAGACCTGGGTTAGATCACTGGGTCAGGAAGATCCCCTGGGAAAGGGAATAGCAACCCACTGAAGCATTCTTGCCTGGAGAATCCCATGGACAGAGGAGCCTAGTGGACTACAGTCCATGGGGTCAGAAAGAGTCGGACCTCACTGAGAGAGTACAGTTCAGTTCAGTTGCTCAGTCATGTCCAACTCTTTGCGACCCCATGAATCGCAGCACAACAGGCCTCCCTGTCCATCACCAACTCCCAGAGTTCACCCAAACTCATGTGCATCAAGTCGGTAATGCCATCCATCCTCTGTCGTCCCCTTCTCCTCCTGCCCCCAATCCCTCCCAGCATCAGGGTCTTTTCCAATGAGTCAGCTCTTCACATGAGGTGGCCAAAGTACTGGAGTTTCAGCTTCAGCATCATTCCTTCCAACGAACACCCAGGACTGATCTTCTTTAGGATGGACTGGTTGGATCTCCTTGCAGTCCAAGGGACTCTCAAGAGTCTTCTCCAACACCACAGTTCAAAAGCATCAATTCTTCGGTGCTCAGCCTTCTTCACAGTCCAACTCTCACATCCATACATGACCACTGGAAAAACCATAGCCTTGACGAGATGGACGTTTTTGGGAAAATAATATTTCTGCTTTTTAATATGCTATCTAATTTGGTCATAACTTTCCTTCCAAGGAGTTAGCGTCTTTTAATTTCCTGGCTGCAGTCACCATCAGCAGTGATTTTGGAGCCCAAAAAAATAAAGTCTGCCACTGTTTCCACTGTTTCTGAGGGACTACACATACATATATAATAACTGGATGAGACACGAGAGGTATAGGAAACTTATGAAAGCAAGTCTACGAAAATGCTACGAAATGCCGTGAAATACTGGGAAGAGAATTGGTTTTTCTCCTGTCTTCCAAATTATCTGCGTTATGCACCTTTTTTGGAGAAGGAAATGGCAACCCACTCCAGTGTTCTTGCCTGGAGAATCCCAGGGACGGGGGAGCCTGGTGGGCTGCCGTCTATGGGGTCGCACAGAGTCGGACACGACTGAAGTGACTTAGCTTAGCTTAGCTTAGCTATGCACCTTTTTAATAAACAATTATTTTAGAACAGAGCTTTGCAGTGCAAAATAATGACTGTTTTGAGTGTTTTAACACAAGAGCAGCTTTCTAGGAAAGAGGTGAAGACAGGTCAATATCCCTGAAATGATGCAATGTCAGTAGCAGATTTCAGAATGTGATAGCACATTCCTGGGAACCAGGGGCAACCCATTCAAACGTCAGAGCAGCAGGGCATTTGATAAAAGAAGAAGGCGTGCACGCGTTTTGTTCAGCTGTTTCCTAAATAGGCTTGATGGTAATGTTTGCACGAACACCCCGACAGCTCAGAACTCTTCAACGCAAACAATAAACATAAAACTCTTAGACGAAAGCACAGGCAGGACACTCTCTGAAATAAATCACAGCAAGATCTTTCTGGATCCACCTCTTAAGAGTAATGAAAATAAAATCAGAAAATAAACAAACGGGACCTAATTAAACTTGGGAGCTTCTGCACAGCAAAGGAAATAATAAAACAAACAGACAACCCAGAAATGAGAGAAAATCTTTGCATGTGACTGAGGAAGGCTTAATCTACAAAATACACAAGACAGCTCATATGCCTCAATACCAACAAACAACCCAATCAAAAAATCAGAAGTCCTAAAAAGACATTTCTCCAATGACTTGTAGATGGCTAGAGGAACATGAAAAGATGGTGAACATTGCTAATTATTACAGAAATACACATCAAAACTACAATGAGTTACCACCTCGTACCAGTCAAGACGACTATCATCAAAAGTCGACAAACCATAAATGCTAGAGAGAGTGTGGAGAAAAGGAAACTCGCTTCCACTGTTGGTGGGAATGCAAATTGGAACAACCACTTCAGAGAACAGTCTGGAAGTTCCTAAGAAAGCTAAAAATGGAGCTACCATATGACCCAGCAACTCCACGCCTGGACACATACCTGGAGAAAACCATCATTTGAAAATGCGCATGCACCCCACTGGAGCACTATTTACAATAGTCAAGACGAGGTAGCGACCTCAATGTCCATCGACAGAGGACACATGGACAGAATACTACTCAGCTTCATAAAGAATTAAATAAATGCCATGTGCAGTAACATGGGTAGGGAGGTGGAGATGATCACAGAAGGGGAATCAGGGAAAGAAACACGATATCACTCCTCTGTGCAACCTAAAAGAAAATGATACCGACGAACTTATTTACAAAACAGAAATAGATTTGCAGACTTAGAAAGCAAATTGACAGTTACCAAAGGGGACTGGTGGGGGCCGGGGGGAATAGACTGGGAGACTGGGATGGTCAGGTGCACGCTGGTGCTGCTGCTAAGTCGCTTCAGTCGTGTCCGACTCTGTGTGACCCCATGGACTACAGCCGACCAGGCTCCCCCATCCCTGGGATTTTCCAGGCAAGAGTACTGGAGTGGGGTGCCATTGCCTTCTTCCAGGTACATGCTGCTATATTTAAAATAATCAACAGGGACCTACTGTAGAGTGCAGGGAGTTCTACTCAATGTAATAACCTAAGACAAGGGCTTCCCTGGTGGCTCAGAGGTTAAAGCATCTGCCTCGAATGTGGGAGACCCGGGTTCGATCCCTGGGTCGGGAAGATCCCCTGGAGAAGGAAATGGCAATCCACTGCAGTATTCTTGCCTGGAGAATCCCATGGACGGAGAAGCCTAGTAGGTTGCAGTCCACGGGGTCGCAAAGAGTCGGACACGACTGAGCGACTTCACCTTCACCTTCCTTCCCTCATAGCTCAGTTGGTGAAGAATCTGCCTGCAGTGCAGGAGACCTGCGTTCGATTCCTGGGTCGGGAAGATCCCCTAGAGAAGGAAATGGCAACCCACTCCAGTACTCTTGCCTGGAGAATCCCATGGACAAAGGAGCCTGGCAGGCTACAGTCCATGGGGTCACAAGGAGTCAGACACGACTTAGCGACTAAACCACCATCAACAGCAACAGGAAAAAGAATCAATCTGTGTATATGTACAACCGAATCTCTTTGGTGTACACGTGAAACTCTCACAACACTGTACATCAACTGTACTCCAATATTAGAATAAAAGTCAAGGACAACAATGACTCAGCAAGCGTCTGCTCACCTTTGGTCTTCTTCCAGTAGACCTTGACTTGCAGCTGGTTGTCTTGGAAGAACGGAGCCCCGACTTCCAGGAGGCGAGCGGGCCGGCGTCTTTGAAGGGGAGGTTGCGTGTGCATCACACTCTTTCTACTTTTCCCGAGCTGTTCTTCTACAAGAGTGCACAACATTCTGATTTACTGGTTAAAAAGCAGCATGGAACCTGATGGTAATCCCAGTGCCTCTGATTTCCCTCTGCGATCATTTCATATTTAATGCCTGTTTTTTAAAGGAAAATGTAATTCAGCCACAGATTCCTTCCTGCCCAGGTTGACCACACTTCCCCTTTCATCACAGGCTGTAATGCAGACATAAAGTACGCCGTGTAGATTACACCAAATCCCCAAATTTAACTTGGTAAGAAACACACATCTACCAACCTTGATAGATGCTCTGATTTCAGTGATAAGTGGAAATAGTATTTCTCACAACACATGAATTTTTTTGGTACTTGTGAAGAAAGTCAATGAGATAATATTAAAATACCATTTCATGAAAACAGTATAGTCGGTGGGCTTTCGTTGGAGGACCAGCATGTTAGATTCTTCCATCTTTAGAAAGACAGAGGAGAGTTCACATGGCTTAGTAGGAAAGATACCAAAAATTCCTGGCCTCCAATCTCTCCTTTTGCAGCTCACTGACTTTTGGAAGTTGCACTTGCAGAAATAATGTCCTTTTTTGCTTTCAGAATTCCAAGTACTTCTATGAGATATAACATCTCAACCTGTATTGATGATAAACCAGTAAGCAATGTGAAAAAGTTCACTTAAAACTCAGCATCTAGAAAACTAAGATCATGGCATCTGGTGCCATCACTTCATGGCAAATAGATGGAGAAACAGTAGAAACAGTGACAGACTTCATTTTGGGGGGCTCCAAAATCACTGCAGATGGTGACTGCAGCCATGAAATTAAGACACACTTGCTCCTTGGAAGAAAAGCTAGGACCAACCTAGACAGCATATTAAAAAGCAGAGACATTACTTTGCCAGCAAAGGTCCGTCTAGTCAAGGCTATGGTTTTTCCAGTAGTCATGTATGGGTGTGGGAGTTGGACTATAAAGAAGGCTGAATTGATGCTTTTGAACTGTGGTGTTGGAGAAGACTCTGGAGAGTCCCTTGGACTGCAGGGAGATCCAACCAGTCAATCCTAAAGGAAATCAATCCTGAATATTCATTGGAAGGACTGATGCTGAAGTTGAAACTCCAATACTTTGGCCACCTGATGTGAAGAGCTGACTCATTGGAAAAGACCCTGGTGCTGGGAAAGGTGGAAGGCGGAAGGAGAAGGGGACGACAGAGGATGAGATGGTTGGATGGCATCACTGACTGAATGGACATGAGTTTGAGTAAACTCCGGGAGTTGGTGATCGACAGGGAGGCCTGGCATGCTGCGGTTCATGGAGTTGNGAAGGAGAAGGGGACGACAGAGGATGAGATGGTTGGATGGCATCACTGACTGAATGGACATGAGTTTGAGTAAACTCCGGGAGTTGGTGATCGATAGGGAAGCCTGGCGTGCTGCAGTCCATGGGGTCACAGAGAGTCGGACAAAACTGAGTGACTGAACTGACTGATCTTCAAAGGTAATTATGCCTAAGCGTGAAATCTGATTTAGATATGTGAAAAAAGAGAAGAGAAAAGGATATAAATCAGGAACAGCCAGATGGCAGAGCCGCATGGGATATGGTGGGGAGAAGCGGGTAGGGCTTCCGGCTCCAGGGAGTCCCCCTCCCAGCACGCATTCACCAAGTCCAGAACCCTCTGAATCCTGGTGTCTGGGGTTTACAGAGGCTTCATTACAGCGACATGACAGATTAAATTATTAGCCACCGATGACTGAACTGCACCTCCAGCCACTCTCTCTTCCTCAGAGGTGGTGGTAGGAAGTGTAGACAGAAAGTTCCAACCTTCCAGTCACTGGCACGTTCCTCTCATGCCCACCCTGTCCTTAGGTGCTGTCCAAAAAATCCCCTCATTCACGTAAGAAAACACACCTTCATGGCTCTCATTGCTTAGGGAATTCCAAGAGTTTCTGGAGCCGGGTGCCTGGAACGGGCCAACACCAATGTCAGCTTTAAGTCACAATGTCACAGGCTGTGAGAAGCCTTACATCCCAGTCTGCAGACCCCCAACACCAGAGTGGAGGTGAGATCACAGGGAACCCACAAGACAGGCCCCTTTCCTGATGCCACCATGGGCTTACAAAGTCCTGCTGGTCACACCTAAGGCCTTGTTTAAAAAGAATTGAAGGTGTAATGGAATATTACTCAGCCATAAACAGGAATTAAACTCTGCCTTCTTCATAGACATGGAGGGACCTGGAGACTGCCGTAGAGTGTGAAGGAAGTCAGAAAGACAAATACATTAATGCATGTACGTAGAATACAGAAAAATAGTGTAGATGCACATATTTGCAAAGCAGAAATGGAGACACAGACGTAGAGAACACACCCAAGGATACCAAGGGGTTTAGAGTGGGGTGGGATGAACTGGGAAATACACACATACACTAAACTAATGAGAACCTGACTCATTAGAAAAGACCCAGATGTTGGGAAAGATGGAAGGCGGGAGGAGAAGGGGACGACAGAGGATGAGATGGGTGGATGGCATCACCCACTCGATGGGCATGAGTTTGAGCAGGCTCTGGGAGTTGGTGATGGACGGGGAGGCCTGGCGTGCTGCAGTCCATGGGGTCCCAAAGAATTGGACGTGACTGAGCGACTGAACTGAAAGTGAATGAGAACCTACTGTATACCACAGAGAACTCTACTCAATTCTCTGTAATGGTGTATATGAGAAAACATCTAAAAGAGGGGATATGTATATACATCTAACTGCCTGTGTTGTATAGCAGAAACTAACACCAACACTGTAAAATCAACTCTATTCCAATGAAAAGCTTTTTTAGAAGGTTTGTTTTTCACAAATCTTAAATTTTTCACAAGCTCACTTATGCATCTAATTCCTTTAATAACTTGTCATGTTAAGAATTTACTGGCAGATAACCAAAAAAAAAACAGTCTAGATGGTTGTTTAACCTCTCTGTGAATATTGTCCTCCTTTGGCCTGTTATAGCCCATGGAAGTACGTAGTTTTCACTATGGACGTAAAAAAGCGTATATATCTCAGGATTGAACGGTCGGTCTGCTGCTCTGCTGAATGATTTCAGTGTGAACACGCGTGGCCACGCCCCCACACAAAGGACACGCCCCCACAAGAGCACATGTCCCAGAGGACACGCCCCCAGAGGACACGCCCCCACACAGGGGACACGCCCACACACAGTCCAATCTCAGCTCTGGGGGTCGTCCCTCCCTCTAAGCGTGTCCTCCACTTCCAGCAGAAAGCAAAAATGGAATAAAAGCCATTTCTCCACATTCTGAAAATGTATGAGGTCTGGTTTATACTCTTTGCTGCTGCTGCTGCTGCTAAGTTGCTTCAGTCGTGTCCGACTCTGTGCAACCCCATAGACTGCAGCCCACCAGGCTCTGCCATCCCTGGGATTTTCCAGGCAAGAACACTGGAGTGGGTTGCCATTTCCTTCTCCAATGCATGAAAGTGAAAAGTGAAAGTGAAGTCGCTCAGTCGTGTCTGACTCTTCGCGACCCCATGGACTGCAGCCCACCAGGCTCCTCCATCCATGGGATTTTCCAGGCAAGAACACTGGAGTGGGGTGCCACTGCCTTCTTTAATAGTCCTGAAAGTTAAAGAGAATTGAGTAACTAGGCCGTTTCTCCAGATGTTAAGAGTTAAGATGAACTCTGGAATATTCTTCCAGCTCCATGAGGCCACTACATCAAGCACTTGAAAANCCGGAGTGGGGTGCCACTGCCTTCTTTAATAGACCTGAAAGTTAAAGAGAACTGAGTGACTAGGCCGTTTCTCCAGATGTTAAGAGTTAAGATGAACTCTGGAATATTCTTCCAGCTCCATGAGGCAACTACATCAAGCACTTGAAAACTGTCACCCCTGAAAATGTTCCTCCTGCCTCCCAAGAGAGCAAGTTACGTTTCTATTAAAGACAGGATCGTGTCTTTGTTTCCTTCAAGGGACCCTTTTATAAAACTGTGTGAACACGCAGCCTTTGCTTTCATAGAAACATTTNCAAGAGAGCAAGTTACGTTTCTGTTAAAGACAGGATCGTGTCTTTGTTTCCTTCAAGGGACCCTTTTATAAAACTGTGTGAACACGCAGCCTTTGCTTTCATAGAAACATTTATCATGAAAACACCTAGTGGCCTGCAGACCTGGAAAAACAGCATTCAAAAAGTAATTTATATGTAACATTTACAGCACTGCTTCCTATAAAATATAATTTCCCTTGCTTAAACTGGAAAGTTGTACTGATTCTTTACTTCTGGGTGGTTCATCATGAAAACTCATTCTGTTCCTGTCACAGGCACACACTAGTGTTTATGGGATTATACATCAACATTGGGTTACAAAGCGTGTCCTGACACACACTCAGCTGTGTCCTGCCTAATCCTGTGTTAAGACAGTCTCTGCTGGAGTCCACCCTGAAACCCACGTAACATGCATTATGACTGGTACTTTGCAATATCACTTATTTTTTTTATATTATTGTTCTGATCCTTCTGACAGGAATCAGTGAATCCTAGAATAAAGTGGCCTTTGGTAGGTTAAGTATCATATCTCTTTCTTGGTTAGGTAAAACGGTACAGGTGTGCTCAGTCATGTCCAACTCTTTGCGACCCCATGGACTGTAGCCGAAAGTTATGCCCAACCCTAGACAGCATATTAAAAAGCAGAGACGTTACTTTGCCAACAAAGGTCTGTCTACTCAAAGCTAGGGTTTTTCCAGTAGTCACGCATGGATGTGAGAGTTGGACCATTAAGAAAAGCTGAGCGGTGAAGAACTGATGCTTTTGAACTGTGGTGTTGGAGGAGACTCTTGAGAGTCCCTTGGACTGCAAGGAGATCCAACCAGTCCATCCGAAAGGAAATCAGTCCTAAGTGTTCATTGGAAGGACTGACGTTGAAGCTGAAACTCCAAACCTTTGGCCACCTGATGCAAAGAGCTGACTCTTTTGAAAAGACCCTGATGCTGGCAAAGATTGAGGGCGGGAGGAGAAGGGGATGACAGAGGATGAAATGGTTTGATGGCATCACCGAGTCAATGGACATGAATTTGAGTGGACTCTGGGAGTTGGTGATGGACAGGGAGGCCTGGCGTGCTGTGGTTCATGGGGTCACAAAGAGTCGGACACAACTGAGCTACTGAAGTGAACTGAGCTGGACTGTAGCCCACCAGGCTCCTCTGTTGATGGGATTCTCAGTTGTGGGCAGAAAGGCATAGTCAATTATGGGACTCATACGGCCCCTTCATGGATCACAGCCATACCAGCCTCTAAGGGGGAAGGAACGCTTTGTATATGACATATTTGTTTATACTCTAGTGCAGTCTATGATAGAATATAGTAACTATTCCCACAGTTTGATGAATGAATTAAAGCGTGAAAGTCACTCAGTCGTGTCCGACTCTTTGTGACCCCATGGACTATACAGTCCATGGAATTCTCCAATGGGTAGCCTTTCCCTTCTCCAGGGGATCTTCCCAACCCAGGAATCAAACCCACCTCTCCCACACTGCAGGCAGATTCTTTACTGGGCTCAGCCACCAGGGAAGCCCAAGAATACTGGAGTGGGTAGCCTTTCCCTTCTCCAAGGGAATGTTCCCAACCCAGGGATTGAACCAAGGTCTCCTGCATTGCAGGTGGATTCTTTCCCAGCTGAGCCACCGGGGAAGCCCAAGAATACTGGATGAATGGATGTAGGATTGCATTTAAAGAAATTAATGAATGGTGGGTACAGCCACTATGGAAAACAGTATGAAAGTTCCTAAGAAAACTAAAAATAGAAGTATTGTATCATCCAGCTACCCCGTTTCTGGGCATGTATCCAGACAAAATTATAATCCAGAAAGGGACACACACCTCTACGTTCATTGCAGCACTATTCACAACAGCCAACACACGTGAAACAACGCAAATGCCCACCAACAGAGGGATGGATAAAGAAGACGTGGTACATACAGACGATGGAATATTACTCAGCCACGAAAAAAGAATCAAACAATGCCATTTGCAGTGACATGGATGGGCCTAGCGATTATCATACTAAGCGAATTAAGTCTGACAGAGAAAGACGAATACTGTATATCACTTGTGGAATCTAAAATATGATACTAATGAACTTACCTATGAAACAGAAAGAGATTTGCAGACATTGAGAACAGACTGGTGATGAGCAAGGGGGCCAGCGATGGGGAGGGATGGAGTGGGAAGTTGGGGTTAGCAGATGTGAGCTTTGAGATAGAGAATGGATAAGCAACGAGATTGTTTCACAGGGAACTATAGTCAATATGCTGTGATAAATCATCATGGAAAATAATATACTTTTTAAAATGTTCACATATACATAACTGAAATCACGTTGCTGTTTAGCAGAAAATGGCCACGTTGACAATCAACTACCCTTCAATAAAAAAGTTCTTTTAAAACATCGATAAAGTTGTTAAATGTTCAGAAAATCTTTCCATGAGAATTTTTACATAAAAGATGTACTGTAGCCAGACTTATACACGGAAATAGCGGACTTTTCAAATGCATCTAATCTCCCAAAGGACCCATTTCTGAAACAGGGAGGAAGCTCTGTTTCGAGAACTCTTTTGAAAAACACCGTTTCAAGTGGACCTGCTCTTTTGCAAGCCATTATCTTCCAGGTGGTACAAGATAATTAGGGCTTCCCAAGTGGCTCAGTCAGTGGTTAAAGCATCCGCCTGCCAATGCAGGAGACACAGGTTCCATCCCTGGGTCGGGAAGATCCCCTGGAGAAGGATATGGCAACCCACACCAGTATTCTTGCCTGGAGAATCCCATGGACAGAGGAGTCCATGGGGGTTCACAGAGTTGGACATGACTGAGCGTGCACACAAGCTCAAGGAACATGGTTTTGGACAATCCCTGCATCTAACTCAGAGAACCCAGCTTCAGTTCAGTCGCTCAGTCATGTCCAGCTCTTTGCGACCCCATGAATCATAGCACGCCAGGCCTCCCTGTCCATCACCAACTCCCGGCGTCCACCCAAACCCATGTCCATTGAGTCGGTGATGCCATCCAACCATCTCATCCTCTGTCGTCCCCTTCTCCTCCCGTCCTCAATCTTTCCCAGCATCAGGGTCTTTTCAAATGAGTCAGCTCTTCGCATCAGGTGGCCAAAGTATTGGCATTTCACCTTCAACCTACTCTTTCCTACATTCTAGACGTTTGTGACACCGTCCTGGTGGGACCCAGGCCCGGAGCCACGACGAAAGGCAGAGCTCGTGAGCCTGGGGCAGCAACACTTGCGAAGATGCCTGTGGCCTCTCCCGGACTGGCCTTCCATCAGCCCAGCCCCAGGAGGCTTCCCATAGCCACCCCCGTGCCACTCCCCAGCTGTCGGCAAAAGCCCGAAACACCACAGGACCCAACATCTGGCTCAGAGACGAGGGTCTCGTATGCCCTTCCTCTCGCTGTGCTAAGTTCACGGTCATAGATGAGCCTGGTAACACTGGGGTCTAGGATGTGGGCATGGGGTGGCGTGGTCACGGCTCCCAGTGAGGTACTCGGTAGCCTTCTGCAGCAATTGTGGCCAGCGTGTGAAACCCACCAAAAAAGGGGTTGAAAGCCTCAAATGCATGTTGCATTTGAAGAGGGAATTAACAGTTTCTGAGAGTTTAGCTACAAGGATCCTCCTCGAAGACCCGTACACATGTGTGAGGACCCGATCGTGTGAACACAAGTGTTTGCTGCAATGAGACACCTTCTTAAGTTTCCACTGTGACACAAGTATCTATGAAACAGATAAAAGTCGTACCAAAAACTCCAAGGCAGGGCCTCCCTGGTGGCCCAGTGGTAAAGAATCCGCCTGCCAAAGCAGGAGACACGCGTTCGCTCCCCAGTCCGGGAAGATCCCACGCGTCATGGAGCAGCTAAGCCTGTGTACCACAACTAGTGAGCCCGTGTGTACTAGAACCTGCTTGCCGCTGCTAGAGAAAAGCCCTCACACAGCTGCGAAGACCCAGCACAGACACATTAAAAAAAAAAAAGTATAAAAAATAAGGACACATTTGCATAACGACCCTGAATCACGTCAATATTGGCATCTGCTAGGATGAGACATCTTTCCTTCTGAAGTTTCTGTTACAAGAAGGACCCCGAATCATGTCAATATCAGCATCTGCTAGAATGAGACACCTTTTCTGCTGAAGTTTCTATTAGAATAAGGACCCTGAATCATGTCAATATCAGCATCTGCTGAGACACCTTTTTTCCTCCAAAGTTTCCATTAGAATAAGGACCCTGAATCATGTCAATATTAGCATCTGCTAGAAAGGGACACCTTTTCTTCTGAAGTTTCTATTAGAAAAAGGAACGTGAATCATGTCAATATTAGCATCTGCTAGGATGAGACACCTTTTCCGAAGTTTCCATTACAATAAGGACCCCGAATCATGTCAACATTGGGATCTGCTAGGATCAGACACCTTTCCTTCTGAAGTTTCCATTAGAATAAGGACCCTGAATCATGTCAATATCAGATGGTAGGATGAGACACCTTTCCTTCTGAAGTTTCCATATAAAAAAGCACCCTGAATCATGTCAATATCAGATGGTAGGATGAGACACCTTTTCCTCTGATGTGTCCGTTACGATGCCGAAACACNTAGAAAAAGGAACATGAATCATGTCAATATTAGCATCTGCTAGGATGAGACACCTTTTCCGAAGTTTCCATTACGATAAGGACCCCGAATCATGTCGACATTGGGATCTGCTAGGATAAGACACCTTTCCTTCTGAAGTTTCCATTAGAATAAGGACCCTGAATCATGTCAATATCAGATGCTAGGATGAGACACCTTTTCCTCTGATGTGTCCGTTACGATGCTGAAACACTGCATGCGGACTAAAGACTGTGAGGAAGACGCCAGGGTAACCCGTGGACATGTGCTGGCTCACAGGACACAGTCACACACGTGTTGGTAGGAAGACCTGCCTGCTGAAGACAGGAAGTGAGGGAAAGGGACCGTGCACACTCACTGTTGCGGGCGGCGTGTGCAGATGTGAACTGCAGGGACACCTTGGCGCTCTTGAGGCGCGTCTGGCCCCAGTAGGTGATGGCTTGCAGCTCCACGGTGTAGTCGCAGCCCAGCTGCAGCGGCTCCAGGGTCACCGAGTTCTGAGACTGCAGGCGGAGGGGAGATGAGACTGCATCAGAAGCTGCCTGGACCCTGAGCCTCCCGCCAGGGGTCCCCGGTCCTCAGGGAGCCCCCCCGCTCCCAACTGACCTCCTCTCGGACTAAGAGCACGGAACCTTTCACATCTTTAGCAAAGCCAGTTGTGCTGTGGATCCCAATAAACTTCACGCAAAAGCATCTTTTCCTTTTTTTTGAAACTATGTCACTCATCCCATTACTGGATGCTCTGCAGTCACGTGAGGATGAATTAACTCACTCCTGGAACTCACAGTTCTAGGATTGTATGTGTGTTTGAATTCTGTGCCATTGGCAGGGTGTGTGTGTGTGTGTGTGTGTGTGTGTGTGTGTGTGTGTATTCTGTGCCTTTTGCAGGATGGGTGTGTGTGGGTCCTGTGCAATTTGCAGGGCATATGTGTGAGTGTGTATTTTGTGCCAGTTCTAGGGCTGTGTGTGTGTGTGAATCGTGTGCCATTGGCAGGATATATGTGTATGTGTGTGTGTGTGTGTGTGTCCCTCACTCCTTCCTGGTCGGCAGCTCACAGAGAAAACGGGAGCCTTCTATAACAGACTAGTAGAGGGTCACATCAGCGCACACCTGGAGAGACCCTGCGACCTGACCTTCACTGTATTTCCCCAATATGGATCCTCTGTCTTCTATGAGAAAATTCCCTCTGAAAGTTGTTAAGAAAAATCGACTTGACAGAATGCTTTTTAAAGCATGTTTTTACGGCTTGCAGGTATGATAATAAGGTCCCTTACAAGAACTGGGAATTAAGAGAAATAAGCTTGTGGTCTTAGAATTCAAACATTTGTCAAAAGATAGTACACGGGCAGTTCCGGGGTGGTACACTGGCTAGGATTTGCTGCTTTCAGTGTTGGGGCCAGGGTTCAATTCCCTGTGGAGGAACACATACAGCCAATGAAACAGGACACACACACGCACAGGCACACACACACACACAATGGAACAGGACACACACACACCGTGCAAATGACACAGGGTACATATACACACACATCCTGCAGATAACACAGGATACACATGGCACACGCTTCAAACACACACACACAATCCTAGAACTGGCACAAAATGCACACACACACACACCCCCTGCAAATCGCACAGGACACACACACACACAGCCACATCCTTCAAATGGCACACGATTCAAACACACACACAGTCCTAGAACTGGCACAAAAGACACACCCACACATCCTGCAAATCGCACAGGAAACACACACACACACATCCTTCAAATGGCACACGATCAAACACACACAATCCTAGAACTGGCACAAAAGACACACTCACACACACACCCTGCAAATCACACAGGACACACACACACACACACATCCTTCAAATAGCACACGATCAAACACACACACAATCCTAGGACTGGCACAAAATATACACACACACACACACACACAATGGAACAGGACACACACACATCCTGCAAATAGCACGACACACACACACACACACACACACAATGGAATAGAACACACACACACCGTGCAAATGACACCGGGTACATATACACACACATCCTGCAGATAACACAGGATACACATGGCACACGCTTCAAACACACACACACAATCCTAGAACTGGCACAAAATGCACACACACATACACACACACACACCCTGCAAATCTCACAGGACACACACACACACAGCCACATCCTTCAAATGGCACACAATTCAAACACACACACAGTCCTAGAACTGGCACAAAAGACACACTCACACACACACCCTGCAAATCGCACAGGAAACACACACACACACACATCCTTCAAATGGCACACGATCAAACACACACAATCCTAGAACTGGCACAAAAGACACACTCACACACACACCCTGCAAATCACACAGGACACACACACACACACACATCCTTCAAATAGCACACGATCAAACACACACACAATCCTAGGACTGGCACAAAATATACACACACACACACACACACAATGGAACAGGACACACACACATCCTGCAAATAGCACGACACACACACACACACACACACACAATGGAATAGAACACACACACACCGTGCAAATGACACCGGGTACATATACACACACATCCTGCAGATAACACAGGATACACATGGCACACGCTTCAAACACACACACACAATCCTAGAACTGGCACAAAATGCACACACACATACACACACACACAC